>JAQGBV010002587.1:0-11173 GCA_034698685.1 Isotomurus pseudopalustris | reverse complement strand
TGGTCAAGATATTATGTTTTTAACTTAACACTTAATCAGTTCAATATTTCACTGATAAATTCTTTATTCCTTCAAATTGTAACAACATCCTTTTTGGGTTATTATTGGGCTTAATTTGGAAAAAACCTTAGAATGAATTAAGCTTGCATTAAAAGAAAGGAATTAAGTCTAGGTAGGTTCTACATTGATAGTTTTAGAACTTATTAAATTATTCTTTCTCTGAGGATCACACTGAAGCCTTTGAAAGATAATTAATGTCCCTGGACGCGTGCGAATGAGGATATGCGGTATCAAATTACACATGATGTTGCTTTCATGAGTGAGGATCATTAAACACAATTTTTTCAGAGACAGGTAAAACAAAGAAAGAAAAAATTAGACCGATTAACTCATTGAAAAAAGACTGGAACATTTTTTCTCATTTCCTTCAATGGATGGATAAATAAAGAGGAGTTTTGTTCGGAGACAAACAGACTTCAAAAATGAAATGGATAAATGATGAAATTTAAAAAAATGCAGTAGTGCCTTTGGCAGTCAGACTGTGTGAAATAAAAATTACAGGGCTCGTTGTGGCATTATGACTATTATCTAGTTGAATGGATGAACTGGTACTTGACACATATGGAGGGTGTGAATCAAAAGCTCATCTCACACACGCGTAACCCTTCCTTCAATGCTGAGAGAAAGCTTAGCTAAGTGACACTACCACAAATCAACCCTTTTACACTCCTCAACCCTCTCGTGAAGTTAAGTCAACATGATCATCGTTGAAGTGACGTGAAAAGGGTGTTTAAAGCCACAAGCTCTTCGTGTTTTGTCTATTTCGTGAAAGATGAAGTAAATGTCAACTTAAAAGGATTGGAGTTTAAAGAACAATACTGTTCCCATATGGTTTTTTACATTTTCACATCACGATATGAATCGATCAAATCGGCGATTAATTATGTGGGGAGTTTTGGTGGTGGCAGACACAATCTGCCACTTTTTTAACGCTCTATCTGTCTCAGTTCATCAAAATGATCTTTGTGATGATGACAGTATTAATGGAGATTAAATTTTTATGAGTTAATGGGTTGACAATAATAAATTAAGATGCACTATTGCCTTTGTGAGTGTGGGACCTGCTTGACGATTGCGAAAGCTATATTATTATTTCATCTGAAGCTTTAGTGCGATCATTGATTTACTTTGGTTCTTAAGATTTTGAATCTAAATGTTCTAAAAGTAAACAATGTTTCAATTTAGAACACCTCCACACATAGTCTTTGCTTGTCGAGTATTCGGGCTGACATCAAGGGATAAATGAAGAGACTGATATCAAACTAGCTTTTTATGCAGTTTGTCTTCATACTTGATGTCGAAGGAAGTGTGTGTCATTTCATTATGTGCACTGCGAGTGAGTGAGTGAGTACTACTGCTCTCCATGTGTTCAGTCGTCCATTTCAAGACAAACTTTAAATTGGCTTAAATTGGCGTTAACGAGCTTGATCATTTTATTGTCTTTTCTGAAGCAAGCAGCCACGCAGTTTGGATCTCAGTAAGTTGTAGAATCCCTGTTTCTTCAGACGACTCATGCAGTCACTCATGTCTCCTGATGTCCTGACGTTGGACAATGATAATGATACATTATTTTTCATTTTTCAAAGAAGGCTTCAAATATGCCATTTTACTACAACTCAGCCTTTCTACTATTCTACTATGTCGGGACGCAGTATAAAATCAAACATGCTTATCCATGAGATGTGTAGAAAGATCTGAACCTGAAAGTCCTGAGTAATTATGATTTATGATTCATGACTGATCTCATAATAATGCCAAGCCATAAACAATCTCACAAATAGTGTTGAATATGTCGATCTTTCTAAAATAAAATTAATGCTGGACAACCGAGGAAAAAAGCTCCTTAATCACATCCACTGGGCAAAAATTATTATTATTATAAACAGATAAATAGTTCAATAAAAGAAGAAAGTAACTTTTGCACACACTATCTCAATCTCATTTCAACTGGGCTGGCTGTCCTGTGTTCTCTCGAAGTCGAGGGAAGGCCAGAGGCTGTGAGGACCCAATCCGAATCCACATTTCGAGATGATCTCTCTCCAATTGTCATCCAGTGGGAGATGCGCTATGCCCGAACATCCTGTTGTGCTTGACACTTGGACAAAAACTGAATCCTACGAAAGGCCTAACCACCACAGGAGACACATCCATCCCCCTACCATCAACCAATTACGACCACTTGAACCAAATGAGTTCCATTTAGTTCTCAATGAAACATAATATTCAGCCTTTATGAGCCGATATTTTAACACGCTGAATGGACATGTTGCATATGCTTCTTCCAGTTAACCACCCAAACTACCCATCGTACTTTATAGGAAGCTACTTTATTACGCAAGAATATTACTGTCCAGCATATTGTACGAGCAGAGATGAAGCTCTTTTGGTACGTCCTTATTCCTCTGCTACGTGGAAAAGTCTCCTACTTTATCACACACACGGATATTATGGGATGATAATCAGAAGATTGTCCAGAGTCTCATCTCCCTATACAGAAAGTTCTCACCATCATTTATGTATGGCTACTAAGTTGATTCGGTGAATCAGTGTAAACCTGGAAGTTGTGGGGCAATCAAGAGAAATTTGCTGCTATTGGGTTAATCAATCAGTAGTTAAAGGAGAAGTGTCTCACTAATCCGTCAATCTACTCGCACTATTCAACACAACGACCACACCAGTCCCACTGAACTTGATTGAATTTTGTCTCATTGGTGATAATTGATTTGATTGTGGTCAAACGAAAAGGGATCATAATCATCATTCCAATTTATCCACCAATTTTCTTCAGTTAAACATCCTCATCTAGACCAATTACTGATTAGTTAACTGGACTTGCCACTAATAACGACTTGTAGTGGTGACTGAGAGTGTAGGTCGTGGCTAACGCAGAGTGTGTAGGCACTTTAGGCAGAACAAGATTTATTGAACCAATTCCCCAGTAGGAGGAGAGTAATTAATTGAACTTTAATCAACATGGAAGGACATTCCTTAGATGACAATTTGTTCCCTGATTTGGACCCGAGTCATTGCTTTGCTAACGGTGGACACAATTTGTCGCCTCCACCTCATCATTCCCACACTCAACAACATCACCATCTTAGTCACCATCATCATCAACATCCTCCGCATCCCCACGGTGGTCACCACACCCACGGGCTTCTTCCCATTGACAACAACAATGTGGGGAGTCCACTCCATCATGAAGGGGGGAATAAGCAACTCTACCTGGGACATGAACTTGGATTGTCTTCCAAAGGAAATGGAGCTGGAGGACCTTCAGGAGGTCCCATTGCCCCGTTTCATTCCATCCAGGTATGTTTTGCAAGAATAGTTTCAATTCCAATAGACAAACCCTCATTCATATGTGTAGCAAGTTGCTTTCACTGGGGTTAGTAGTGTAGTGTATGGGAGCATATGTAGTGATGTTCTAATCTTACAAAAGGTCATGTTGGGTCTCCAGCACTATCCGGACTTGTCTGACATGCCACTCATGTCGGGGGGGCCTCAGAATTCGGGAGCTAATGGAGGAAGTCTCTCAGGTTGCCCCAACCCTGAGTCAACCAGCCCTATTAACTTAGCCCACTTCTCGTATAACAATGGGAAGGAAGGACACCCTGGAATGGGAGACTCTGTGTACGCACTTCCTGGAACTGGAATACCTGGAATGCCATTGCAGCAACAGCAACAACCCCAGCAGAATTCTGGAGGTCAGAAGAAAGAGAAAGCAAAGAATAAGTCAGTGGACAATGCGACTAAAAAGAAGAAGACAAGGTTAGCTATTTTATTTCTATTAAACTATGAGAGTTCTATTGTCCTATTTGCTAAATAAGTAAATATTCATTAAATTCCAGAACTACTTTCACAGCCTATCAGCTTGAAGAACTTGAAAGGGCCTTTGAGAGAGCTCCTTATCCGGGTATGTTAACTTTCTCCACGGATTGCAGTCTCACGTTTCCCCTAGAATGATCTACTTACACTACGATGGTCTCACTTTTTTACAGATGTGTTTGCAAGGGAAGAATTAGCTATCAGACTCCGATTAAGTGAGTCTCGAGTTCAAGTTTGGTTTCAAAACCGCAGAGCAAAGTGGAGAAAGCGCGAGCCGCCTAGGAAGTCCGCTACTTATGTTGCAACTAATCCAGGTAATAATAAAGAACGATTAAATAAAAGACTCGTCGATGATTTAGTAAACCCAATAATGTCAATAATAACTGACTTTCTATATTCTTCGTAGGAGGAACATCAATGAACTTCAGTAACTTTAACTCTGTCCATGCAACTCTGCTCACATCTCAAACTCCAGATTGGCCGTATGGAGGAGGTGGAGGAGGATATGGAGGAAATGCCCAAGACATTGGAGGCGCAGGAGGAGGAGGTCAACCTGCGTATCTCAATCCCCAACAGGCTCCAGCAGCCTCGTCCTACACAGGATTTCATCCTCATCACCAGACGTTGTATGCATCGTACACTAACATGTTTGCTCCAGGAACTGGTTCCGATTCAGGAGGCGGATGTAACGGCAACTTCTACACCACAAGCAATCCATCGCCAAGTGGCTCTCCTGTGCAGCATACTTTGTCCAGTCATGACCAACAACAAAGTAACACGACTCCTCCAGGATTCAAAATTGATTTCCACAACATCGTTGTGGACGAAAAGATACTTAGCGATCCTAACGTCGGAGCCAATGTGGGTGAAAGCAATAACCAAAACTCACCGAAACACAATTGACAAGCTTCTGAGAATTGGACAGTCGATAGTGGCTGACTTTTTGTCGTGTGAATTAGAGGAAGGTTCCAGGTTGATAGTTGATTGTTAATCTATGAATGGAGTATTGTGCTTAGTCTGCCTACAGAATATGCTAGTTACTCTAAAACTTACCAAATAATACTTTAAATATCCTATTGCAATAGGATGAGCAAAGCCGAATTGTGCCTTATTTGTGCCATAATTAATGAAAATACTAAATAGAACTTGTATAGTTTTACTCTGAAGGGTTTAATTCGAGAGATTAATATTATTTTGTGACTTGTGATAAAGTAAGACGTGTAGCTTTATGTAACTACTGAACTACTATTAGAATCAACATAGTCAAAGGCAACTTAATATTACTACTTTTAGGTACATGTGAATCTAAAGATTTAAACGTTTCATGTAAATTCAACAGCAGTTAGGAACTACTACCGGCTACTCCAGTTGGAAGTGTAAAATTCTCATTTTCTTTTGTTTAGTCAGAAACATTAATGTTATGTATGGCTTCAAGATTACAGAATTACAAAGTTAACTTTTGATAAAATTATGGGGGCAAATAAAAGATTTTAAAACATAAGTAAAATTTAAAATGCTAAATGCATCAACTAGAAATCCCACACACCGTCATCCTCGGCTGCCTGCGAGGATAGAACGAGACCAGGTACGGC
This sequence comes from Isotomurus pseudopalustris, assembly GCA_034698685.1. NCBI lineage: Eukaryota > Metazoa > Arthropoda > Collembola > Entomobryomorpha > Isotomidae > Isotomurus > Isotomurus pseudopalustris. The sequence goes on along the minus strand of JAQGBV010002587.1, from coordinate 5,693 downwards.
TAATGTACTTCCAGTTGTAGATCTCCGTTCCTTGACGACTGCAGCTGCTCTTGGCTTTGGTCTTCGTCGTGGTTGATCTTCCTCATCGTCCGAGTCTGATATTTGGCCAGCAATTCCACCTCCAAAAGGATCTAATAATAAAAATCAAGGCAAGCACCAAGAATTATGTCTGCTTCTTCGTCAATAGCTTTTAAAAATGGAACATAACTTACTCCGCCTACGAACAGGAACATCTTCATCTTCCATTGGATCCTCAGCTGCTTCATGTATGTCCTCTTGATCCTTGCGTTCCGCGTGCATATAATCAGTTTCAGCAGGATCAACGTAGGGACTAAAAGTCAGCTTGTCCCCTAAGCACCCCTTCCCTGCTCCGTTGCGGTATTCACCAACAACACTAAGCTCCAAATTCTTGGCACATGGAAGTACTTTGTTAAATCTCTTAAAATTTTTTACTCTCCTACCGTCTTCACAATCTGTCATGGTAGGACGATTTTTCGCTTTCTTCAGGAGAGGCACAACGACAACTGGAATTTCGATTACTTCCAGGTCTTCTAGTTTGTTGTCCACGCTTTCTTTTTCTTTCTTGATTTCTGTGGTTTTGATACACAACTGAAAGTAGCAAGGATTTTTCATAAAAATATTTCTTGCTTAGTACATGCAGTGATGCAGTGCAGTACACTATAAATACTTACTTTCTCAGTCCTACTCTCTAAGCTGCCACTTGCACGAGCATCTTCTTCCGCATCATTTACTTTGCGCTTCTTAGCGCTTTGTACTTGAACTACACTGCCTGCCTTGGTTGATTCGTCAGACGAACGATCCCTACGTTTGTTTTTATTCCTGCTACTTGAAGGAGATTCAACATACTCCGATCTTGATGAAAGATTTTGGTTTGCTGGAGATTTTGGTTTTACAGGGGAATCAATTTTGGACTGGGATCTCGTAGATCTTACGCTATTTTCATTATTAGTAGTAAACGAATGTACTGCGAATGAACTTGTATCTTCCGAGTCCGATATTTCAAACATATCTGGAGAAGGAGGAGCCGGTGGGGTCACAATTTTGATTGATTCGTCAATCTATTCATAATTAAAAATTCATCACTTCAGCTTTCATGCATTTTTATTCTTCGAATCTTGCTGAATTACTACCTCATTACTACCAGGAGTGTCTGGAATTCGAGATATTGCCATTTCAACATTTTCATCTTCATCATCGCTGAACATTCCAAAAATGTTACTAAGAGCCCTTTGTGACTGCTCGGAATCTTCATCCATTACAGTTCGCATCCTTTTGCTGGAATTGAGACTAGAACTGGTGCCACTTGAATCCCTGGGCAGACTATCTTCAGCTGCCCTAATAAAATCAAACAAAAGACAAAATCAGTTTTCATGAAACCTAACATAACGACGATTTCATGCTGTATGATTAATTATGAAACACATACAGACGTGACAGGTGAATTTTTATAAGAATAGAGTACTATGAAAACATCATAATACTCGTTTTGTTTATTTCAACCCCAATGTTGTTACTAACACACTTCATAATTAGACACGATTCAGCTCACGTAAAGTAAAACAGATAAAGATGCATGATATACTTTAGTTTATGAGTAAGTATAGTAATAAATGGGAACTCAGCTTTCGCACCTTTTCTTAGACGATCCTTGACCCGTATCCTTGCCATTGTGGGATCTTTTACTTGTCGGTGCTCCAGATGAACGTCCTGGAGGTATGACTTCACTAATTATGATATCGTCATCATCTTCATCGTTTTCGACCTTTACTTTGTTTTGAGGTGGCTTGACTGGTTTCGGTTGTGCGAACGAGCCATCTGCTTTATTCTTTTCTAGCACTTGGGACGATGATGTGGAAATTTGGGTATCTGGAACAACCTCAGGAACTGACGGAGACGAAGACGCTTGAGTTGGCTGAGTTTGTGAACCAAGTTTCTGAGGAATATTTCGTTCGTTTGACGTAGTAGTCGGATTACAATGTTTCTCAGTACTATTATACACAGCAGCGAGACCAAGTTCTGAATCCAGTACCAGCCGCTTCTTTGCACGCTTGTATAACTCGATTCCTTCACGAATTCTGGAATCTAGCATTGCTGGCTCCACTCCAGGATTCAACAGTATAAAATCGGGATTTTTCATGTTTGCTGGACGGGTACTCATAACGTTAGAAATCAATTCACATTTTCCACCTTGATAACATAGGAGGATAAGTTTAAGTTTCAACCTAAGAAAACCGTATGGGACCGTAATAGCTGAATTGTTTGCATACCTCCACAAGTCACCGCAGCTCCAATCTTATTTAGTTGCTTCTGATTGGCAAACAGGAAAGTCTTTCCTTCAAACAATTTCTTGCGTTCGGGGTTAGGGTCAAAGCTGAGGCCATCTGCTTCCAGCGACTTTTCCCCTAAAGGAGGAAGGAATCTTCTAGGATCTGGCTTAGGTTTTTTTGTTAGGACACATTCGTATAGGTCATCGAAGTATGAAGGAATTACAAGATGTTTTCCAGACAGAATCGCACAAACAGCTTTGACCGTGAGTGTAAGAGACTCCATTACGATGAAACCGCACTTAGGATTCCACTCGTTCACCATGTGACCACCCAAGGTCATTATTACTTTCTTCAGCTTTGCCAAATCTTTTATAGTGGAAGATGTAATGACCAAAGGAGTATAATCAATCCTGAAATTAAAAATAAATGTGCAATGTAAACTCAACTCTTTAACATTCAGGATGGTAATCGCAAATCACAAAACATACTGAAACACATTCCACTGTCGTCCAAATCGAAATTTATCTCCAGCACATAGATTCATGGGTTCTCTCATGCTTAAAGGTGACATATTAGAAATTCCCTCATTCGCGAATGTCCCGAATTTAGATCCCAAATCAGTCAGTACCACAATTGGAATAAGAAGAGGATCAGACTAAAATACAAGAAAATTGTTTAATTGATGTCACCTCAGGACAACCTTAAAACCTTGTAAAAATATACAATTTACCACATTCGCCATTGGGTGCTCCACGTAAATCTCTGCATGATTTCGACTAACCGACTGATCATCAGGAAAGCTTATGTCACCTCCTTTTCTTCCAACTGTGTACGTTTTCCCCACCAGCAGAGTATAAGATACTATTAACAAAGTAAATCGAAGTTATAACACTAATAATTACATAACAATTGATACAATACTCCCACAGGTCCCACAACTCCCACTTACCATCAGCCTTCTTATCATTCAAACACCTTATGGTAATCATTTTTGCAAGGTTCAGTTCAATGTATTAAAATTCTTGAGAAGTTCTGTTTTGAAATACTAAAAACATAAATATCGAACGCTTATAGTAATCAAGATCGGGCAAGACGATACGCCACGCGATTAGATTTATAGCTACTTGGACAGCTGCAAATTGAATTTAAACTGCGAAATCGATTTCGAAAAACAGTTTAAATTTTCTGCAAAGCCAAGAACCGCAAGTTCGAAAACGAGCATGACTTGTTGGTAACACTGGCTGCACTGGAGACTGGACAAGAAGAACAAGGAGAGAGGAACGTAGTGTGTGTTGATTGTGTTTAGATTGTAATAGCGCGTAGAAATGACGCGCGGCAACTTCAATTCTCGCTTGTTTACAATTGACAAAAAATATTCTCAGAAATCGCCGACAATATTTTAAAACTTGAGTAAATAGAAGTTATTAATGTTGGGGCTACTAATGAACTGAACAGACCTCACAAGCGAGGAACCATTTACGGATTGTTTCGGAGCATTTGCAGGTATTGTTTTACACGTCTTACACTGCATGGCGATTGCATGGTACTTGTATTGTTTAAATACTTGAACTTGAGTAAGAAAATTCAAAAAATGACTTCCTTTTTGTTTTCATTTTAATGGAATTGCAGTAAAAGCCTCTAGAGAGTTCGGCTCAGCTAGCGTTACCGACAGAAATGTCGGCGTCAAACAGTCATGCAGCTCCACATGGAGCGGCGAAGCAGATTCCTCGAGATGCTGTGGTTATGCAGACTTTGTTGAAAGAAATGGGAGTTACTGTACATGAACCGAGGGTCATCAATCAAATGCTGGATTTTGTGTACAGTAAGTTGTTAGATAAGCTTCAATTATTTTACTTCTGGTTGATGGCTCATTAATTTTTTTTTGAAGGGTATGTTACTCATGTTGTGGAGGAGGCACGAGCTTACTCTGTATACGCCAAGAAGAAGTCAATTGATGTTGATGATGTACGAGTGGCTGTTAAAATGGTCTCTAACAAATCATTTACCACTGTCCCTCCGAGAGAAGTGCGTGCTACAATTAATACAAAAATACTTAAAACTCATTATTCATGTACTGACTGACATTTTTTCTTGCTAGATGCTACTGGAATTGGCGAAGAGTAAAAACTCTCAACCACTTCCTTTGCTAAAATCCACATCAGGATTGAGGCTTCCTCCAGACAGATTCTGTCTGACGCAGCCTAATTACCAACTGCAGTTTTACAAGAAATCAATAGCCAGCAGTGCATCTCAGGCTCCTTCAACGAGACTACCTGGATCGGCTGCTGTGTTCAAAACTCCAATGAATCCTCCACCTCATCGATACGTATCAAGTAAGTTGATGATTCTCTTTTCTTTTGTTGCCGTTGTTGTAACAGAAGAGTTCGGGATAATTTACATTTCATTAACTGTTAGATGGCCCTGGTGGTGGTGGGACTCCAATAATCCAATATTCGACTGGCTCATCGTCAGTAATATCAGGTGGTCAGTCTTCTGGAGTGAAACGTAAACACACAGATGATGACTCTTGGTCCGGCGGAAATTAATGTTTATTTTATTTTCATATTTTAATTCGACCTGTGTCATCAATTTTTGATATTTTTCTAAATGAGTGTATCAATTATGATATTGTGGTCAAGGTCTGAAATGCATTGGTTATTTATACTGAATAGTGATAATTTCATTATAACATCAGATTTATTTTACCTGAGCTAAAAAACGATTAATAAATCATAATTGATGTGCAAGTGAAAATAAAGGAGTTCAATAAACTTTCTTTGGTAGTCACAAAAAAGTACCATAAACCACCTCGAAGGGATGGGGGAGTGACTAAAAGTCATACATGATTATGATAGTAGCAACATAGATGGTTTTGCTTTCAAAAATATCCGGTTTTTCCTTAGTTTTTTTCTATTGTGCACATTTATGTAGTTTGTAGCAAGGAAGGTTAAACGAAATTGAACTAGAATCACTAGAATTTAATTGAAGAGAAATTTTGTCAGATATGAGATCTTCAATGCTTAAATGTACGCTTGTTCGTACTTCCACTATACTGGCTGCGACTGGTCTTTTGTCTATTGGGTCTAGTGGTTGGACAACTAATAAAACTAACAATCGTCCATCAGTGACTCGTATCACAAGTATTTTGCTTATCCTTCTTGGCGATTCAATATGTATGGCCCAGTTCCCTACTTACACGAAACTCTGAAACTTGAAAACTGAATGCGAATTGTGAATATTCTCCCAAATAATACCCAAGTAAGGTTCACTTCAAGCAAGCAACGAATATTTTAGTCAAACCGTTCTACAATTTTAACTGGGTAGATACTGTCCTGGACTGCTTGCGAGACGAATCTTTGCGTATCGCAGCGCGTAGCAACGGAGCTTATCGGGAGTTCCACTCAA
>JAQGBV010002586.1:0-11176 GCA_034698685.1 Isotomurus pseudopalustris | reverse complement strand
GTGTGGTGTGGTGTGGTCTATTTTTTCGGATTTTCGTGTGGTGTGGTGTGGTGTGGTCAGTCCAGTGCCCATCTCTGCTGGGAATCCTATCATGGACGATCATTAACAGCAGCAGAAGGTTACACAAGATCGACTCAATTCGTAAATTGATGCAGAAATAACAGCCATTAAGTTTCGGCTTGAGCTGATCCACTCACAGAACCAAAACTAAAATGGGATGCTTTTTAAAAGCTTACGGAAACTTCGACAGCATGACAGTGACAAGATGTAAAGCTGGATGATTCTCAGAAGAAATCTTCAATTTATGTAGGCTGGGGTGAGAAGGAAACTTCTCATCGTGCCACTTACTCTTCGTCCGTCAAAAGCTGATATGATGGTGAATGTGAGAATTCGACTCAACTACTTTCAACTTTGCATACATATCGATATAACTTTACAAATTACTCTCTACGGGGTTCAATTGAATTTCATGTGGTATATGTATTTTTCGGGATTATTCTTCGAACTCTAGGCCTTCAAGAACAGCTTGGAAATACTTTTGTTCACTGCAAGATGATGTAGACGGCCAATCTTATTCTATGACACGTCACATCGAGTTGAATAAAAGCCATCTACAGGTTAACGTGGATCTTAACTATGCTGGTGCTGTGAGTCACCAGGAACAAGTAGGATTATTAATGCTCCTGTAGCTTTTAATTGCTCATACGTACAAGACACACGAATACCTACAGCCAGAAACGTGAAAGTTGGACCACAAGCTTGTGTGCGTGCTCTATTCACGTATAGCCCCAGGATTATTTTCTGTGAGCTTATAAGGGCAGCCCATTACAAGGCAAAGCCACGCAGTAAAACAGAAAGAGAGAAAGCAAACTCATATAAATAACTTTTCATGCGTGTAAAAGGATTAACCAGATAGTTCAGATAGAAAACCACGACCGGAGGGACACAGAAGTGGAAAAGAGCAGCGAATACGAAGGAAGAAAAAGAAGAGTCTACACGATACAACTCTATCGGTCGAGTTAGCTGGACAAATGTCCAGTTGAAGAATTATGCAGGTATTGGCAAGTTAACGTTCTATCCCTTTCAGAACCAGTAACTTCACGTGACATTTGAGGATTCACGATTTAGAAAAACGAGCACTTGACAGACTCATTTTCTACCCTGTCAACAATTTCAATTGGTTTTGAGAAAACGAGCATCAGAATAGGTTCTGTATTTGCTGACAAGTCAGGTGCAGAAGCGAACTAGATTTTCTCAAGAAAGGAAAGCAACACATAGTGACACCACTTGGCATTCGGATTCGGGTGTGTAAATGATCACAGAGAAATGTACACAAGTTCTTCAGATCAGAACCAGATACAAATTTACTCGAACGGATGGCACTGACATAGCTGGTAATAAGGTAGATGAAAAAAATAACTCACAGAATACACACTTGGACAGGACCACTCGAAATATTTCTGATTAAATAATATTAAATCCCTTTTCAAGCGAACATGGTGAATCCTGCAGTATCAACTTCAAACGGAGGTAGTGTATGTATGGGAGTATGATAGACTTTTCCAGCTTTAGGTCTTCGATAGAACTCAGTCAGTTAATCTGTGGAACACTGGAAACCCTTCTAACTTTTGTAATTAAGTCCGTATCATACGATTTCATTATTAGATGAAAATAAGAATTAATCCGTCCTGCTTGCTCCGACTAGCTCTGAAACTTTTAGCTGGATAGTAGCAACTCATTACTTCATTACTTATTAGTGCGTGCTTCATCAACAACGCTAGTGTAGGTCTTTGGCGAGAAATCTCGCCTTATCTGATTTACAGTCCAAACTGTACGTATAACACACGGTCAGTTTCATGCCAACTTCCGAGAGTAAATCATTTTGTATGTAAACCGTTTTTGATATTTCACGGTTTTCACTGGTTTTCATTTCACGTTACATTTAAATGCTTTGCGTTCCCTCATTGCCCCAAAAACGAAGCTGGGTGGTATATAGATCATTCTCATCCCAAGTTCGTGTGAAACAAATTTCGGGTTTTGAAACAAAAGTAATTCTCCCTGTACCCTCCTTTAAAAGCTGTTGGATCCTTAAAAATTAACAGAAACTTTAACTAGGTCAACAGTAGTCACTCCTGATATTGGTTATCAGTTTTTCATCTTGAAAATTTGACATCCAATTATATTGTCAACAGACTTAAACGTTAAGTTTACCTGGATTGCCTAGGTAGAAAGGAAGATATAAGGAGACAAGTGCTGTCGGGTTTCACATGAATGATCTCAAATTGGAAGTCCACGCGCCGCTTAATAGGACCATTGTTTGTTCGGGGAATTAATCCGCCTGTCCAATTAGAGTAGATTTGTAAGGATGGCACTATCACTTCTCGTTTTGTTCCAACATCCATTTCATTCGTAGCGGGCGAAATGGCCGATGGCCTACCTTTCCCTGGACTTTCTCCAGACCAAAAACACTTCATTCTTTGCCTTCCTCTTGATTCAACTGCTTCATCACTTTTCACAGAAAAGTTGCTCACTTCACAATCCATAGTGGACTATCCTCCTGACCTCTCGAAATCTCTTCTAATGTTTCTTTCTAATTACGCTCTCTTATTTTATGGTACAAAAGAATGCTTCTCAAGCAGTGATTCTAACTTCAGTAACCTCTATTTTAAGTGGACGCATACAGCTACCATCCCTATTATAAGTAACTTCAAGACTCCAGCTACAGCACTATTTTTCTTTGCCCTTTGAACTTCCTGTTTGATTGCATCGGAAAGTGACTAGACTCGTTATTTTGGTATCCAAAACTGTACAACGGTTGATGGTATAAAAATTTATTGCAATTGGCCTGATTCTCGTTTGATTCCCTTGAAAGATGATTTACTAACATACCTAATAAACTAATTATTCTTGCAAATATCTCCATTCACCATTGTAAAAGCAGACTGGAGATTCTAAGGCTGGCTAAAGGCAGTCACCAAATTAAACGGAAATATTTGGACACATAGATTATTCTCAAATAGATTCAAAATAATATACAACCGATACGAATTTTTGGTACTAAGGCGCTTTCATGTGAGACTTCAAAGGAACAACCCTATTCATTTTATAAAAACCAATTACTTTCGTAGGTACAGGTATTTTCATTACTATATATTATCCCAATTAAGAAGCTCGTTACAAAAATATTTTTTCCCCTTTGGCACAGTCTTTCATTTTAAAATTACTTTTACTTTGCATACAGCCGATCTTAACACCAGTCACACTTCACACCAAAATTGCAGTTTGAGAAAGATCAAAAGAATTGCGATTTCAAACAAGACCTGCCTGTAGAAAAAGAAACTGCGTCGAATAATAATCATTTTGTATAAATCTAAATCGATCTTGCATCAGCCTACGTGCGCAAGCTAATGAATGCAATTGCCTCCTACGACCTGCAGGGCTTACACTACCATTTTTAGCATTCAAACAGATTGTATTAACTGCCTAAGATTCGTAAATAAATTATAATACCAATATGCTACCATGCTGGAGCGAATATTCTTGATAAAGTTGAAACTAAAAGGGGTGGGATTAAAATAAACATCGACTATAAAATTAAGTGGAACAGTTATAAAATGAACTGATTCCGAGAGAGTAATAAATTGAAGTGTGCCGTGACGTGAGAAGCTGACACCTCTTTCGAATACTTAGAGGCTAATTACATGTTGTATCGTGCAAATTACACCTTTGAGTAGAGTAGAGAGAGTAAGCAAACACCTTCAGACCGACCGGTGAAAGTCAGCCAATTCACAGAGCCTATGTATGTGAATGAATTTCGAGAGTGAGGATAAATAAAGCCAGATTTACAAATGCACGAAACTCTCAGACTTCCCCAACAAGATTATGTAGGCATTCTAAAATCCAATCAATCATTCACGTTCCTTGCGTGACCTTTCGGAAGATGAAATGGCATTCCCCACAGGACTAGTTAATCGTCATTCTCTCTTTATCTTGTGTTTGTTGTTACTTCTAAGCTACTAACATAAACTCGTTTTCAGAATCATCAGATAGGATTACTTCAGATTACCTTCATTTCAGTAGTTCTGATAAGAAAATTACGCGAACGAAGATACACGTGTATTTGTCATCATCTGCACAAAAGCAGAAAGCTTTCTCTCTGTGTTCATTATACAAACAAATGTGATGTGCTTTGTAAAGGATATTCTAACTGAATAGATGGTCTAGACACCAAAGTGGATAATGTAATTTATTTTATCATAATCTTAAAAGCTATCTAACAGAACAATACGCGTCTAGTTCGAAAGTAATAGCTCATGGGACTAATTTGGTTATTTATTTGATGTAGCTATACATAGACAGAATATAATTATTTACTCTTACTTTTAGTCTCCACTAAAATAAGTAAATCTAGCTCTGCATTGAAATATTGATTTTCTCTTTGTGTACAGGAAAATACATAACCTGTCAAGTACTATAACCGTGTGGTGGAGAAAGTTTGGCAAAGGAAATGGAATTTGGTTGAATAGATTTGGAGTAAAAGGAAAACACCCCTTGACGAAGGTCGGGCAATAAAACTAACAACTGTGACACTCACCGGAAGCATTTTTGTAGCATAGTTCTCATGAGAATACACATAATGTGAAGGCCTTTTCCTCCTTTCCAGCCGAGCCACCGTAATATCAATCTCAAACCCCAATTAATTATTCATATGTGACAGTTATGCAAAAACCAAGAGCAATTTATTATCTTCCCTCTCCCTTTCTTGACGCCCTATTTATGCACGGTCTCACAATCCCAGTAAAAGTTCAGTTTGATTTTTGATTTGATTATATGCTTAAAAGCATGTTATTAACTACTACTTACTCCTTAACACTTAACACATAAGGCTCAGCCACTCAACTTTTCCTCCAAGATTTACCTCCAGCATTACGTCAAGGATCGCAAAAGGAAACATCGCTTCGATTTGGGACATGGACTTAAATGTTGTTTAGAAGCGTTTGTTTCTTCATTTATGCGACTACATCGCAATCTCCAGATTTCAATTACTACTACTAAGCTGAATCGATCGGAAGCATACTATTTTGTTTCACAAGTTCGGAAACACAACGGAAAGAATAGTGTAGTATAAGGTTTGGGGAATACAGAAATAAGCCGAAGAAGTTAAGATTTAAGAACCTTCTTGATGGTTATGGCAAATCTACGACTAAGGTTGTTCCCTTTATTGTGCAGTAAACACTAATTTCACGAGCTTCTTGAGATCCACTTTCTTCCAGCTGAAACCGCAAACTTCTTTAAATACAACGGCCGGGATTTCATTGAGCTTTTCACTTAATTACCAATTTGTTCTAAGAACTTATGCATTGTCTAAAGAAGGATCAGTGTCAGCCAACTAGGTGCTACACAGGTACAGCTTTGCTAAAAGCTATAATATTATTACTATACATTACAAATAATCTAGATGCTTTCTGCACCATATATAAGACCCTCTCGAATCTCCGCACTAGTTTTAGTGCTATTAATCATATTGATAATAATATATATATCAAGATTATGCTATAAAGTTGTTTTGCAAAATCTTATCAACAAGCTGTTATGTTTACAATCACAGCTAAATCCAGGCTTCTAAAAGCTATACGCCTTCTGACTGAACACTTAAATAAGTTATGTTTTAACAACCTCCCGGATTTCAGTATTTGTTTACTGTGTCTGTTGTTTCGTAGAGCCCCAATTTTTCGAAAGGGGTAGGCTAAGAAAGTGACAAACAGTCATCATAACACGTAAAAGGGAAGACCAACTGCAAAAATATAGCCGCCTTGAAAGTTTATAAACAGGAACAACCCAGGCTCTGTGCAAAATACGCAATGAACGAGCAGATTGAGATTTACCCCTGACCATTTTAATGTCACTTTAAGGAATTCATTAAAAATCTCCGTGAGTGTTTCAACCTGATACGAAGGATTCAAAGGAGTTAAACCTTATTCGTCTATTCGTCTACTCCAGAAGTAATCAGGGTGATTCATTTCAGTCAAAAAATCACGCCTATCAGACACTCCTCCTTTTTACTCGGACACCTTTCTCCCAAAGCTTTCCACAAGTAATCAAAGTATTTGAATCCAGATTAGTTGGTCGTATTTTACGCGAGTCTTGTGAAAGGGATCACTTAGGAAGACTGCTTAATTTATGCAGAATGGAAAATTGCCAAAAAATGAGCCTGAACCTTTGCCCCACCCACTCCGAGAGCAACAAGAGGATACATCCATTTTTATGATTATGATTTGATTACTTTGCATTCATGATAACCAGTCGTTCTGCTCTCTAAAAAAATCTCATTAAACCCGAACTCATCCTGGTTGTTTGGCTTTTTTATGATTCTGCTACATGCAATATACAAATACACTAAAGTTTCTGCCTTTCAGCGATTTTCATCCATTCTAAAATATACGGATATTGTGAAGATAATAAAGGCGATACATATAATGGCAATAATCTTGTTTTATCCTATCAATAAACTGCAAAAACTATCCCACAGACGTCTGATGAAGATTTCTTGTAGCTCTGTATTCATTCTGATTCATTAATAATCTCGGTAATACGGCTATTTACATTTCACAGCAAAACTCGGGAAGGAGAAAGTTTCCCCCTAAACTTCTTTTGGATCTCTGGGTACCAAATTACTATTCTACAAACATAATTGAAGAGTCTAACTGAACTGATACGGGATGAAGTTCTTCGAACTGCGTGTAGCATTGCTGTAGGCGAACACACACACACACAGTATCAATAAAAAGCTATACTTCTTTTGTGTATTCGTTGCAAGCAAAACTTCTTTGGATGCATTTTTTATGTTGCATATACTTTTTCTCAGAATGCATTAGGATATTATTCGTATTTAACACATACCGCTGTGTACAAAAGAGATAAATAGGATGCAATTATTGAATTTGCACTATGGCCATTTAAACGATAGAATAAGGGCTTTTACATTGCATAAGTAAAAGTGTGTGTGTGTGTGAATGGATGCATATAGGTGTTTTATCGTTTATGAAAGTACACTTGTGTGAATCCACTATGTAAAATGTAAGTCGGTGAGAGTGGGCTGAAACTTATTGGTTGAACATGCGAGTGCAACCATAAGGGAGATTTTGGGAGAATCAACGGCGTAGGTGAAATGCGAGTGAATCTCCGGGGAGAATGTGACACAATTGAAGTATTGAGTAGCAGAGGGATGCAAAACTTTTTCCGATCAAATTTTTTTCGTCTGAGAAAAGTGTCGTTATTGCTTGTTAAATTTTATGTGTGTGTCTCAGTGCTGCTCGTTGAAGCGAATTGTATTTCACGTTGAAGTTTTTAAAGGGGAAACAGGTGAACCTGGAAGGAAGTGGTGGGCAAAGGGTCGTTCTATAAAACTTTCTCGAATAGAGGAAGAAGAAAAGTTGTGTAGTATTGTAAAAGGCTGAAGGATAACGAGCTAGTTCAAAGATAAATGTCCATTCTTCTGGTTAAACAGAGAGAGGTAATCAGGAAAGATACTTTCCTCTCCAGCAGACAACCACGTTCCCAAAGGTGAAGTTGTGCAAAGCACCATACGGACGGGGATATATGCAAAGTTCCCTTTTCCTTGATTTATGATCGAAGTAATGTTTCGTATTGAAACTTTCCTATTTTGAGTTCGTAATTTTAAATCTTACCTTAGCGGTGTCAGGAGAGTTTTTGGTCAATCCTTTTCAACTACCAAATGCAGTCACTGAGATCATAGCTCACTGGGCAATTCGTTTATCAATTCTAAACTTTATTTCTGAATTGAGTTCCAACTTTTGACTTTCTTGGAAAAGGTAAAGAATACAAAATTCTTATACACAGACTTTCAGCTGCAAATCGGTTCTACATGAGTTTATACGACGCCACTTGTGCACAGCTTATTTGCAGCGAAGCCACAGCCAAAAGAGTTTCTTGAGAGGAAGATGTAAGAGGAAGGAGCAAGTGGTTGTATTATCAATGGGTCTTAACACCAAAGTGATGAGAAATGCCCGGATTCGGGGTTCTTTTATAGCCTCGCTGTCCCTAGAAATGATTCCAACAAACTTACGTAACATTGAGACCTGAATGTTTCGCTATTTGCCCACAACTTCATCTCCTATTTTCACTCTGTACAAATCCCATGTACGTAAGCCGTTTCAAATGAACTTCCTTTGAAACTGATCCTAAGGGCTTATCTTTGGTTCCAACCGGTTGCTGGTGGGTTGAATTGTACTATTACAATATATGCTAATTTATTTATTTCATTTTGGTTTGTTTTTGTCGGATACAAGGATCGATATGCTTTACCACGCGTTCAAAGAAACCTGGACCTTTTAGAGAAAGTTTATAGCAACGTCTCTTTGAGGTGTAAATGTAATGTACATACATAATAAGATGCGGTACATATGAGACGTGTAAGGTTAAAGTTTCCTTTTGAAGCACAAAATTAGTTGAATGTACAATCAACATGCTCATGAATGGAGAAGTGAAGCAGGAAGAACGTGTTGAGCAGCCGCAGGTAAGATTGTGAATTGTCTTGTCACGCTACATCTGAGAGAGAGGTTGTTGAAAGAGTGCGTAGCATTTGGTAATACACTTCTATGAGTTCGTCTGGCCTGTACCTTTCACTTTTTAGCCCAGCCAATTTGGGCTTATAAGATTTGTTTGATGTCTGTCTGTCCGTTGTGCGGGCGATAACTCATCAGCAGGTTAGTGTGTCAGATTGAAAACTTGTACACACGTTGCTTGTGTCAAAAGGGAGATCGTACCAAAATTTGGAGTCAATCCGTCAGCTGGGTGACCGGTGGGGGTCAAAAAGGTTCGTCCCTGAACGTATCTTGCCACTCTTGCGCTTCCAGTTGGTCGATTTTAATCTTAAGGTGCTAAGTAACGCTTCTTGCCACTCGGCTACTGCGCGAAGTCAGTCGAATAGGAAACTTTGGCTGCCAAGACCGACTGGTCGCTTATGAATTTGTGTGGAGATGTTCTAGGATGACTACTAGATTTTGGCGAAAGGTGTTTCAAATTGTCTGGGCTATAGAGACTGCTTGGCATGAAGTTTTTCCACTATCCCAAGCGTCAACGAATCTGAGTTTTGATCGCACTAAGTGGAATAAAATAGTCAATTCTTTTAGCATTATCTTTCACATCCTGCTGTAAACCTGCAAAGAGGCTAGAAACGAATTTCAGAAGGCTAAAGTGAGAAATCGCTTAGAAAAGCCTTCACTAAAGGATACGAGTGGAATCTGAGCATCTGACACATAATTCTTAATTAAACAGAAACACTCACCACGCAAGGTGGTTTACGCACATTTAACGATTAAGCGTGGTAAGTGTACAACACAGAAAAGGTGTGCAATCTTTTAGATGTTTTCCAGACATAATCTGTTCCTGTCTTTAATGCATTGAAACTTGAAGAAGAAGAGAAGAGAGAAGAAGGTCATGATTAATGGCTAATCATGTGCGTCAAGAAGAATCTTAGACGAGACTAGAAGAGCCACGAATCTTAATTAGAACTAAATTCTTTGTTAAATAGCCTTATGATACATGTGTCTCAGTTGCGCATAATTAATCATGAAGCTTTTCTACTGCAAAATAAAACCAAGGGAAGGGAGGGTCTAGCAGAATACACGTAGTACGTGTATGTAGACGTAGTCTTCGTTAGAAATTATTATGCTCGTGTCACAAGAAGGCCTTTCATCGCAAAAGAGGATATAAATTACAACATCCACTAAGTTTTGTAATTACAAGATTACAACTTAAGTAATTCTATCCGACTTAAACTTCTTTACCTTCGCTCTATCGCTCTCTGCCGACTATTTCCTACCAGCTGCAAGCACCAGGAACTGATCTTGACAACAGACTTAGTGGCTCGTGAGAAATTTCATTCGTTAAAACTAGTAAAAAGTAAAAGTATCCCGCATGAGAACTTTTACCTTCTTCAATTTTTACAATTCACTTCAAAACATATTTACGAGAGTTCTCCTGTTTTACAACTAACGTTGTGACAGTATTCTCCTTTCAAGGAGGAGTGAGGCAGGTTAATTTGACATGCGAAAAGTTCGCTCTCACACAATGTACAAATCACGCAGAGATTTGCTTTCACTTCACGAAACTCCTTCACATGTTTGTTCCCACGCGTTACTTTCCCTAAACGGCAGTGAGCACAGAGGAAAATATTGTTAGCAGGGAAAAGGAGTATGATAAGAAAGTATGGTAAATAATTACTAGCAACTAGTACAGAATATACCTCATCAAAGGGTAACGCGTCCATATGTTTCGTTTCCAATAAAATTCTACTTTTATTCAATACAGCAGCAGCCTAAGCAAACATTATGGTTGAGTCCTTGAGTCATCATGTCTGTGTGTCGGAGTGTTTACGTTTCCCAATAAGGAATTAGATATCCACCTGTCGAAATTTTTGTGAATTGCCTGTACTCTCATACAGTCCTAGCTTCTGAATCCTGACTACTTAATTTCAGAAAAGGAATAATTTCTCCTTGAGAATGAGAATCGTTGGACTGCAGGAGATAACAGAGATTCGAGGGATTCTGGGAAGGAGCAGGACTTCTGGTGAAACATGACCTGAATCTCAATTGGAAATTCCTTCCACTCATTCGTAAGAAAAGTGTATCGTGACCGTATCGTGTGGTCCTTAAGAGTGCCATAAATCAATGTGGACAAAAAGTTTTTATGAAGAGGAGTAGATGATCAACGAGGGTAAAATAGACTGGCTTAAGGTTATTTATTTAGCGAGAGGGATTGTGCGGTGGACAGTTGGAGAAGTGGCACGCGTCTTGGCTCAAGAGATGAAGCTTGTTATTATTAACAAAGCTGTGCTGGCACACGACGAAAAAGTTTTCTTATAAAGAAAGCAACTTCCGCTTCATGAACATTAAGTTTCATTCAGTGATGAGTAAATGAGAAAGTTTCTGAGGGCTTCTGAATGTTAAGTCATTTCTAACTAATATTGATTTATATTAAGGCCTCGTGTCTTAAGAATCGGCTGATTTTCCGGGTGAAAGAATAAATCACTCTGCTCTTTAAGTCAACTCAATGCGGGTGGTGCTTGTGGCTAAAGCATGTATAATACGAAATTATGGAATAAGCATCATGCATTCAGCTCTTTATAATTCATTTTAATGTATTCGTTTGCTCC
>JAQGBV010002585.1:0-11177 GCA_034698685.1 Isotomurus pseudopalustris | reverse complement strand
ACTCCCTCACAATCATCAATTGATGTTCTTCCGCAGCTGGTCATGTGCTGGGAAGATCATCAATTGAGCCTCTTACGGTTCAAAGGGTTAAGAGTTCTGTATTTCTCTGTCAGGTTAATTAATCTAATACACACTTGTTATTTCGGGTGGTACTTGCTTACGTTGGGGTTCCAAATGACAATGGTCCAATTGTACATTGCCCACTAAGGGCACTACCGGATGCAATATTGGATGACTTACATTATTCTTCACGGACGCTTCTCGTCCTATGTATCATCGAATAGGAAAGACCTAGGAATGGTTTGCCGGAAGTTACCGAGTCACAAAATTCTAAATTTGAGACAATTATTAGGCGATATCAAAATGTGGAAAGTTCTTGAGACTCCAGCCAATCAAGCTTACTTCTACATTCTTCCTTTGTTGTTGTTATTGGGTGGATGTTTAGTCATTTATGCTAACTATGCTACACTGATGATGCAAAGTTTGATCCCCATGCCGTACTTTCTTTTAATGCCAATTATATCAATTTGTACTATAGGGATTACATCCATCAATTTCCCCGTTGCTTCCCAAATACATGAGGATTCAGTCTCAATTTTGCACGAAGCTAAACTACAAACAGGTATGAGCAAGTATTGGTACAGACGAGTTATTGCTGAGAGACCATTTAAGTTTTGGTTTGGTCCTTTTTTCATTGCAAAGAAATCAACTCAAAGTACATACTTCGTTTGCTTATTCGATTGGACAATCGATCTCCTTCTGCTGCATTAGAAATTCATGAATTACTACCCAACTAACGAATTGCAGAACTATAATACTATCATCTACCATCTTTGCAAGCATTTGTCATTTTCGTGAACAAGATACTTCGATAATCTCTTAGGTCATACTGTATTTGGCTTTATAATTTTTATTCAACATTCAAACGCAAATATCCCAAAAACCTTTATTTAGTTGAAACTGTGTGTGCAATGATATAAAAGAATTTCATACTTTTTGCGTCCATCCGTGAAATATTGCGTTCTCTAGTACTCAGGAAACGATGTTCAAGATCCAGACTGCGTTCAAGATCTCGTGTCTTCCATAAAGCGATTTCCAGTGACAGTATTTGTAGACAAAACGAGAGCTAAGAGGGTGTGGTTACAATCAACACTTTCCATCTCGAACACTTTTAGCTTTGTAAACCTGTAGAAGCACACACGCCTAATGAAACTTATCTAGTCGAATAAAAACACTTTTTGTCAAATATGCTGCGTATACGAAAATAATTCATTCTGTTTCATTTTTCATTCATTTTTCTGTGACAATTGCACACCTTCTGTGTCATTCTAAACCACCACCACTATTTGCTGTGAATGCTGAATGTGCCACTTATGTTTACACAATTGATGTGTAACCACTTTACATTTAAAGCCGACCTGTACAAGATACGAGAAGTTGTATTGCGTCATCATATACAAGATGCAATTCCTCAATATTCTGGAATGGCTTAAGGCCTGTAAAGAAGAGTCCACACTTCTCATACGACTACTGTATTTATAAACTGATAGAATTCATACTTTATTTTTATATATGAAACATATTAAAACGAAAGCCACAAACAAACCTAGTTTGTAAATATTCTGATTTATTACTTGATTTAAATGCTACACAAAATATTACGTTTGTTTACGTAATTAAGGAATCACTATATCGGTTAAAACTCGTAAACTAATTTGGGAATAAACCAAATTTATATTTATATAACCCACCACAGAATTGATAAATTTTTATTTCAACACGTCAATTGTAATAAATACAAGAATTTGATTAATAATGCAATAATTCTCAGACACCAGAATCACTTGGATGGATGGACCATTTCCTCGTAACTTTAGACATGCTTCTCCGTATACTCTTCCTGTACGCAGGCACAGCATAAGCGTAGATAAACGGGTTGAGACAGCTATTAAAATACCTCAGCCACGCGAATCCCTTAAACACCCGCCCACTCACAACGTCAGGATAAATTGCTCTCACCAAAATCAAAGTAAAGTAAGGAAAGTACGACAACACCAAAACGCCCACAAGACAGAAAAGTCTCTTCGCCAGTCTCACTTGTCTTTCCTGTGCAGTCAACTCTGCTTTCTTCCTTAACGTCGCTTTATTTCCTCCTAGTGATTTCTCCTTATCTTTCACCACACAACCTTTATTATTTTCCTTATCTTCAGAAATTTCCATCGTTCCTTCTTCCTTAGGCACCAACGAAGTTTCCGTAGTTTCACTTTTCCCCTGAAATGCTTGAGTCCCTTTCCTCTGCTTCTTCTTCATGTGCTCCTTAGCAATCAAGTAAATCTTCGTGTACAGCACAGCAATAACAGTCACAGGAATGTACAGAACAAATACAGCTGCAAACACAGCACTCCACACTTCCTGTCTCAAGTCACAAGTCTTCCAGTGACTCTCCTGACTTGGTGAACTAAATGCAAAGACCCTCACAAAAGCTGGAACTCCTGCAAAGATCCACAAGGCCACTAGGGCTATCCACGTATTCCGTCGACTGAATATTTCCCTGTGTCTGAATGGAAACCTAACTCCCACGTAGCGATCTACACACACGAAACACGTGGAGAGAATTGACGTAGCACACAACCAGAAATGAGTGAATGTCCATCCTGTGCACCACTCCTTGCCGAACCACCACTCCCCTGAAATTTGTGCCAGTCCCAGAAACGGAAGAACCACAAGTCCCACTAGGAAATCTGCTGTAGCCAAATTAGCAATGAAGAAATGCGTTGGACTAACACTGTTTGGGGTTTTCCAAAGTCTCTTTCCAAAGTCGTGAAGGACAAACAAGTTTCCAAAAACGGTTGTAATTGTCACAAGGCCGAGAACAGGAGGAAGGATGTACATTCTCCATATCTCCCACCAATCTGAATAAACCTCCACTTCTTCACTCGACATCTTCAGTGAAAACTTCAAAAATTAATTTAAATTTTTAAAGAAAGTATAAGACGCACAAACTGCTCAAGAAGATATTTATAATTTGGGAAATTCTTACTCCTGTCTGTCGTACTTGTTACTTAAAACTGATTGGAAATCGAGTCACATTGAACAAAGTTTGTTGTGGTTAGTGAAATCCCAAGAGTAATTCGAGAAATTCCATTCTACGCAATTGACTACTGAGAGAATGTAAACATATTGATGACTGATGTACTGTTCGTGAAAAAACCACACGTCAAATTTAGTTTATTCAGTCTACATTACTCATTTATATCTAATTATGCTTGACACAAGGAAATATATATAGTGATAGTATAATAGTAGTATACACATACACAGATAAAATTGTTGAGTAGTACTGGGATGGAATTTGAAATTACTACAGATAAAATAATCATTAGCATATACACTTCTTATCAGTAATGAGCAACACAAGTGCTTTACACGAAATAATGCATTTCTTTAGATTTATTTCACAAAATTACAAAATTAAGAGCATAAATGTGGATGCGTCATGAGTAGATGATTCAAGTTATTCCATTTGCATGCATGAAACTAAACAGATATTTCGCCTTCTTTATTTCTTGACTTACAGAAGATTTCACGCAACGAAATACATTTCCCTTCTCACGTTTAACTTAATCATTAGCAAATAATCTGCACAGGCCAAGAAGAACTTTATGTAAAAAACAAGCATGCAGACTTATGTAACAAGGTAGAATGAATTAAGTAATTGGCGATTTAAATACCACATAAGTATTAATAATAAACATAGCATATTTTTATGGAACAGAACTGCGTGGAATGCTGGACCACCTTATTGGCACCAACTTCGCCATACTTATTCTCAAACTCTTCCTGTACGCAGGAACAGCATATGCATAGATAAACGGATTGAGACAACTATTAAAATACCTCAGCCACGCGAATCCCTGAAACACGCGATCACTCACAACTTCAGGATGAGTAGCTCTCACCAAAATCAAAGTGAAGTACGGAAAGTACGAGACAACCAACACACCAACAAGTATGAAAAGTCTCTTCGCCAACCTCAATTGCCTTTCCTCTGCAGTTAATTCTGCGCCTTCAGATCCCAAATTCGCATCTGCAGGTGAAGATGTCTTGATTCCATTTTCAGCATCTTGGGGCTCCGTAGCAGAATAGTTCTTTTTAACTTCTTCCACAATGATTAAAGAAGTCTCAATTGTTTCACCTTTCCCCGTTACTCCATTCTCACCCTCTTTCCTCTGCTTCTTCCTCGTGAGTTCTTTTGCAATAAAGTAAATCTTCGTGTACAGAACAACAATAACAGCCACAGGAATGTAGAGAACAGTTACTGCTGCAAACACAGCACCTCCCACGTTCTGTCTCAAGTCACAAGTATTCCACCGGTCCCACGGAGTTGGAACTCTCCACACAAAAACCCTCAGCACAGCAGGAATCGCAGCAAAGATCCACAGAACCACCAAAGTTGTCACAATATTCCTCTGACTAAATATTTCCTTGTGCCTTAAAGGCCATCTGACTCCCACGTAGCGATCAACACACACAAAACACGTGGAGAGAATTGACGCCGCACACAACCAGAAGTGAAGGAAAGTCCATCCAACGCACCACCCCCTGCCAAACGACCACTCCCCAGAAACCTGCCTCACTCCCAGAAATGGCAGCACCACAACTCCAACCAACAAATCTGCCGTAGCGAGATTTGCAATGAAGTAATGAGTTGGACTCACTTTGTGTGGAGCTCTCCAAAGTCTTTTCAAAAAGTCTTGCAGGACAAATAAGTTTCCAAAGATGGTTGTGACTATCACAAGTCCTAAGAAGGGTGCAAGAACGTACAAACTCCATGTGTCCGGTGAATCCGAAAAGTACCCGTCGCTTGTTGGCATTTTAAATAAATATTTCTATTTGTTGAATTGCTGAATTTACAAGAAAGCTAGACACTTAAGCAAGAACTCCAAATGAGAATTTGTAATTCATTTAGTGAAGAAGACCGATGAAGCGTAATAGTCAAAATAACAAGAAACCCAAGTTGACAAGACAGTCTAGAATTTACTTTTCTTGTGGTCAGTGGAATTCCACCTTGAGTGTTAGGAAGTTCCGACCAACATAACACAAGCAGTAGAATTGTAATTGCAATGTCTTACTATCTGATGACGAATAAGTTTTAAGGAAATGTCTCCTTTTACTTTTACCGCAGCTGTAAGTTTTAAGGTGATGGTAAAAATGCAAACCAGCTTATTCAACAAGCTGTGTCACCCAATTCAAGGAAATCTAGTAGCATTCTTTTCATATCAAGTCCTGCTTGTCAGGCAATTTAAATTAACCCTACCATCAAGGAAATCTAGTAATAGTTTATTTTCATCATAATTTATAAGTCTATTTAATTAAATCATCCCAATCATCCCATTCATCCAATTAATTAGAAAAGTAGGTATAAGTTAAGATATTGAATTTTGAATATAACTAGCAAGTAAGGCCTATAAATTTAGAGGTACTGAAAATATTACATTTCCATTGTTTTAAATAGTCACAATTAATACCAAATCAATTACGATGCATATTCCTACTTTAATACGAATTAATAAGTATACGAATTTGAACAGTTTAACCTTAATGACCTATAAATATTTTTATCTACACAATAATGTCTATACAATTAGGTTTTGAATTCGTGTCATTACTTTGATTACTGTTATTGAATACAATTATGAATTTTTCATATAGTCTTCCGTAGTTAATAAGAGAGGATTGCACCACACGCATTTTCCATAATTGACCAAAGAAACGTCGTCTTCGTCTCCTTCTTCAGATAAAAGAATGGCCCAAAGTAAAATCTAATTGGTACGAGTGAATGAGCTCTTTTCATTATCTGCAATTTCCCTTTCTGCCAATAAAAAGATATTTCCAAGATACTTAATTACTTTAACAACACTTGTATACATAAATTTTTATCCGACATACCTTCCACGTTTCAATCAGCTCAAGAGAAGTCCCATGCAAACTCGTGCCTGCAGGTAAAAGCAAATATGCTGAAAGCAACATGAGAACAGTTAGTACTGGAAAACTTAAGTACACGTGAAGCGGAAGTTTCCCAATGAATTCAATTGTGCCGAAGATTAAAAGAACAATGAGCATGTAACCTCCCAAAAACATATACAAAAATAGAAAAGCTTTTAAAATACCTTCAAAGCAACTCATTAACAATTGAATCTGAATGTATCTCTCCATATCTTTCATTTTAAAACATGCCAACTCAGATTTCTTCATCAAAATATCTAAACACACTTTTATACAGTAAATTATAATCACAACAGCGTTTAAAGTTAGCAAACAAATTCTGGAAGATTCTAAGAAAACCAAACATAAAACGATGTATCTGAAGAAGACACACGTGCATTTGCAAAAGACAGTTGAATTCTTTGAAGGGAAACAAAATTCAACGAAGTGAAAAGTTGGGTCCAGCTCCTCGTAAACAACAGCAGCAAGGAATATTGGAAATACGCGAAACAACACTGAATAAAATGTTCTGCAGCATCTCAAAATCATTTCTGTCTTGTTTCGGATGAAGTTCTCTGATGCGGACATTTCGTTTTTGTAGCCATATCCTTAAACATATTATTAGAGTTTGAATCACGTATTTTAGCAAGATAGTTAATAACGGGGTATTTACGTACCTTGAATAGTTTCGTCTAATAAGCGCAATATGTTATTGACAATAATCACATCCTCGTAACCTCTGAATCTGAACAACCAAGCAAAGGAGCAGATTTGTGTGCCAAATACTAAAATGCCAAACATCATTAGAATATCAATTAAAGTTATTTCCCCCTTCGACGTTTGCTGTAGCAAAAGGCAAAGGCCAGGAATGACCCATTCAACCATAAATAATAAAGCTACGACAAACTCCCAAATGTAAAGCTTTTTTCTGGGTGTCATAAAAATTCGGTTAGTCTTTGAGTTCCACTGAAGAGGTTGGAGATACATGCGAGAGTAAGCGTTAAAAGATAAGTCGGCAACGCTCAACATTAAGTTAGTGGATGGTAAGGATTCCAAATGGTGTTGCTTTTTTGTCATCTTGGGACTGCAATTTAATACACTTAAGTCTAATTCAGTTTATTCTGGTGTCACAGAAGAAGGAACTGTTTGCCTTGCAGACTTTCACTCAACTGGGAAGAGAAATAGAAACTAACTGTCACGAATGCTTTATTCACAGGAGAAGCAATTGCACGGTTTCAAACATTTTGAAAATTTTGTCCTTGGCCTCCAAGCGTTTCCCATGATAATTCTTGTGTTGATTTCATCCAACAATACTTATTACGTCCTGGCTATCAAAATCTAATAACAATAACCTCAAGTCATCATCTAATAGGGCTTCAATAATAACAAGTTATCTTTAAAATATTTAAATCCCCCATAGTAAAAAACTAATGAAATTGAATACGAAGCTCATACATTTTTATAATTGCAGGCAAAAGGAAACAATTTTGTTGAATTGTGGACACGCGCTTATTATTTTTAGTATGCATTTAATATATTCAATGAAAATCCGAAATAATAAACTGCAAATAAAACTTTGTACTAATTAAATACCTCCGCGTCCAAACTAACAATTAAGGAGTAGATTTATTGAATCCTACAATCCTTTATAACTCCTATCTTAACCTCACTCGGGATTTAGATGAATTTTGCAATTCCACTAATTTTAATTTGCATCATTAGCAAAACGATATAGCCTCTAACTGTACGAGAAAGGCCGAACAAACTAATAAGTGCCTATTATGGCAGTAGGGCCAAGGGCAGCATTTGTAATCCACCAAATTTTACACGTTTTTCAAAATAACTATACTTTTTTCAGGAAAAAGAATTTTATGGGAAACTGGAAAACCGATCCTTGGAATGCTACATGGTTGAAAAATCTAAGCAGCTAGATATCTAAATATAGCTCATGATCTTCTTAATCACATGTCACAGATTACACACACAGTGTACGTAGATATTCATATAGATATTTTATTAACCTGTCAGTATTTGATCCGAAGGCTTTTATTTATTCAACTTTCCATCTTAATTAGATTAGTAAGTAAAAGTAAACGTAAATGGATTGGATCATGAATATACCTAGCAAGTAATAAATGCATTTTAATACAGAGGCGATGACAACATTAAGTTTTCATTGTTTTAAATAGAAAAGTGTAACAAGCAATTACTAGAAAGCATAACTATTACGAAGGTATAAGAACACGCATTTAATCAGTTTAGCCTGCATGACTTAAAAGTAAAACTAGTTTTATCGAATCTATAACTGGAGCTAGTGTACGTTACCATTGCTTTGTACCAACACGGTAATTTATTATTGTCTACTGTAGTCTTGGCTAGTAGTTAGTAAGTCAGGATTGCACCACACGCATTTTCCATAATTGCCCACAGAAAAGTTGTCTTAGTCTCTTTCTTACGATAAAAGAATGGTCCAAAGTACAATCTAATTGGAAAGAGTGATTGAGCTCTCCTCATTGTTTGTAAATTTCCCTTCTGTAGATGAAAAAGTATTTGTATAACACTTCAGTAACACTCGCATACCATACTATTATATTGTTTGTCCAACATACCTTCCACATTTCAATCAGCTCAAGAGACGTTCCATGAAAACTCGTTCCTGCTGGTAAAAGCAAATATGCTGTAAATAACATTATAACAGTCATTGTTGAAAAACCCAAATACACGTGAAATGGAAGTTTCCCAATGGTTTCAATTGTACCAAAGATTAAAAGGACAATTAGAGTATAACCTCCCAAAAACATATACACAAAGATAAAAGCTGTTATAATATCTTTGAAGCAATTCACGATCAATTGAATCTGAATGTACCTGTCAATATCTTTCATTTTAAAATAAGCCAACTCAGATTGCTTCATCAAAATATCTAAACACACTTTTATACAGTACTTTATAATCAGAGCAGCGGTTAAGGTTAGCAAGCCAAGTCTTGTAGATTCTAAACAAACTAAACACAAAACGACATATCTTAATTAGATACAAATACATTTACAAAATAGAGTTGCATTCTTTGAAGGAAAACACAGCTCAACGAAATGAAAAGTTGGATCCAACTCATCGTAAACAGCAGCCGCTAGAAATATTGGAAATATACGAAACCACACTGAATAAAATGTTTCACAACATTTGAGTATAATTGTTGTGTGGTTTCTGATGAAGTTGTCTGTAGTAGACATTGCGTTTCTGAAGCCATATCCTTCAACATATTTACTATTAAAATTTCAGTCATGTATTTTACTCGAGAGAGTTAAGTAGGGGGTACCTTGAAGAGTTTCGTTTAAGAGGCGCAAAATATGTTCTGCAAGAATCACAGCCTCATAACCTTTGAATTTGAACAACCAAGCAAAGGAGCAGATTTGTGTGCCAAAGACTAAATTGAAAAACATCACAAGAACCTCAACTAAAGTTATATCCCCCCTCGACGTTTGCTGTAGCAGAAGGCAAAGGCCAGGAATGACACATGCAATCATAAATAATAAAGTTACGACTAACATCCAAGCATAAAGCTTATTTCTAGGTGTCAAATATAATTGATTGGTTTTTGAGTTCCACTGTAAAGGATGAGGATACATGCGAGAATAAGCGTTGAAGGATAAGTCGGCTATGCTTAACATTAATTTAGTGGATGGTAAGGATTCCAAATGGGTTTGCTTTTTTGTCATCTTTCTATGTGCAACTATTCATTCTATCTCGAAATTCTCAAATATTCTGAAGAGTTTGTATGTTTCACCTACAATAATAATGTGTGCTTTACAAACTTCCACTCATCTGGGAAGAGAGTTAGAAATAAACTGTGAAAAGGAATACAGGACGCACCTAAAAGAATGACACAGTTTCCAAGATTCCCTTGAGTTCCACCTTGCCCTTCGTGAGATGTTTGAATGTTGATTTCAACAATATTTATTATGTCCTAAGCTATGAAAATCTAATTACTTCTAAATCATCATTCTAACGCTGCTCATTGCATTACATTTTTTAGATTTAAAAAGAAAAATAAAAACTCGATGAAATTCAAACCGAAGTTAACAAATGTCGTTTGTGAAATAATTCAGTTCAATTACAGAAACCCAATTACTGGTTTTTCTATATATTTAAAATTTTCAATGAGAAACCAATATTTTGAAATATGGAATAAAATTGTTTTAAATAAATTCCTCCGTAAAACTGCAGAATAACTTCTGCATCTAAACAAACAATTAAGGAATGGATGGATAAAATCCTACCTTGCATTCCAATTCAAACCTGTACAATACTGTGGACACAAACGATTAATTTAATTATAGTAATTTTGCATCGTATCATATGCAAAACAATTTCCCCTCTTTTTTAAAAGCGAAATGGCAATTAAATGTCCATTATTTTAATCATGTAGAAGGCAAACGTTGTAATCCAGCGAAGATGATGGATGTACATGTTTTGCACAATAATTATAATACTTTCACTAAGCTAAATTTTATGGGAAACTGGACAACCGCGTATATCCACTGCATAATATCCAGTCCAGTAAATTTCCGTCTAAAAGTATCCTAAAGAAAATATGGTTACCATATTCATACAGCATAACACACATATTCCCCAGGAGCCTTTTACGATTGCTAAGCGTACCAAGGAGTTAAATGGCCAATACTTCTATGTGTTTTTCATGATTTTTATCGTTTCCAATTACAATGTATATGGTGCAGTAATAAGACGTATGTTTTGCCGAAATTTAAAACGTCGTACAGAAATGTAGTTTACTTCACATGTTAACTAATGCATTGTTTTGAATTTCTGATCTTTAATAGACTAACGGTTTTTTACAATATGATTGTGTTTGAAACCCCAAGGTTGCAAATTTTTTCTGTAGTATAGCAAGCTTAACTGTCATACACCCTAGATGTAAAGCCGAGCCACGGCAATGGATCCAAAGGCTTCATCCCTATATCCCATCCGCTAGAACGGGAATATTCTAGACTTCCTGCCATGAGATCTAGTGCAAGTAGTGGCAACACAAACCAAAAATGCAATTGCAACTCATGAGCCCGGTGGTGGTAATGGACGACGAGTATAGGTCAAATAACGCCCACACATCTCCGGCATGTGATTGTCTGATCGAGATATGTTTGATACCCAAATAAATCTCCATGTTAATTTGG
>JAQGBV010002584.1:0-11179 GCA_034698685.1 Isotomurus pseudopalustris | reverse complement strand
TCCGATTAAAACTCACAGAGGAGTAGGGATTTGTAAAACGACACGATTCAGTCGTTTTTAAATAGAACGTCGCACATAGTTACCAGGGTTGATTGTCAGCCTTAAGGCATTGTAACACAGTTGAACAAAAACCAGGAATGACTAAAACACAAGGTTACTCAATTCACAATAATACATACTTAACTTCTGACTGTTCAAATATTAACATTAATTCACTTTTCTGCTTCCAATTGCGAAGAGTGTGAAGACGCAAGTATACTTCCTACTCGTTCGAACTAATTATTTTAATCGATAATTCTGTTTGACTAGTGTTACTAGTGTTCTAATTCATTACGAAGCAACGGCTTCCAAATACCAGCAGTAGTAATTGTCAGTAAGCGCAGTTCTATGAATTTCCATTGAAGTCATTGAACGAATATTCAATTGAACATTAAAAGCTTTTCTCTCTGAAACAATCTACACATTCAAACCCACATTAAGTATTAATTACGTGTCACCCAATCTTAAGTATTTTGCTAAAAGTGGCCTCCGACCTGACCTCAAACTTCATAAAAACATTCCCCATTCTTCCCAAGGTCATTTCCTCAGTTTCCAATCAGCTAAAATATGGACTTCCTAAACATTCTACCCCGTCTGTAGGATATTTTAAAAGTTTATTACCCAACACTGCACTGTACTAACAACACACCACTGTTTAAAACTCAACTGATCCAACACCATTAAAAACAATAGAAACAGAATCACAATAGTATCAAAAACTAGACTAATATTACACCCATCACGCAAACCCCTAAACGAATTTTTGAATTTGAGTGTGCCGTCAAAAAAGTAACTTTACAAAGTTTCCTTTTCCTTCCGTAATAATTTTTTTTAAAAAAAGATCGCTTTAATAAACAGTTGATTAACAAATTACTTCACAGAGTGGAGGCCTCCCGTATCATAGCGTCGACTTAGGGTAGCGTTAGTGCGGAGGAAAGGTCGACAGGTCGACGTTTGTTTACAGGTCGGAGAGGTCAAGAGTGGAGGTGGTGGTGGTGGAAGTGACAAAGGAGGAATGGCATTTCACTCCTCGCCCGTAGTCTGTGCACAACTACTTCTTCAAAACACGGCTGAGTACCTCGGCTGCTCCAAATTCACCACCACCACCACGTCAGACCCGCCACCTTACTCCTCACTTTTCTCAACACGCCGCACCTCCATCTCTCATGTGTCTCTCGTTCTACAATGATCACTGCACTCTTGCGTCTATACAGGAAGTTCACTGCAGTTGGTCGTGAGCTGCCCTAGGTCAACCCATCAAGCTGTGCAGGGGAGTCGAACTTCACGGCGACGGTCGAAACTTTGGTTTCTTCATTGCGGCTACAGGAAACCTTGTGCTCTGAAGGTTGCAAATGTGCGTACAAAGGAGAAATGTATGTTTCGACAGTCGGTCGACAAACAGCGATGGTACGCTCGTGGGATTTAGATATTTAAAAGTCTTTTGCATATGATGACGATTTAAACTTGTTTTAGTAGAGAGTGGCGGTAATTGAGGGGAATATTGGAATCCGGTAGAAGTCTCTTGAGGAATTTGCAAATTATATTCATTCCCTTGAACACACTTTAAACTCATTTTTGCGGATTTTGCAAGGTAGAGGTAGTTCTAGTGAAAAAATCTGCAGTAGGTACGTCACATCACGCGGAGAACGGTGGAACACAGGGTATACAAGCTCATACGCTGTTAAGGGAAGTAGGTAATATTGGGAAAATGATTTTACCGTTGGTGGAAACTTTGGCGAATAAAAGGATCATTTTGGCAAGTGGGTCACCGAGAAGGAAGGACATACTTGAGAGTCTGGTATAAGCGCATAAGAATTCATTCATAGATATGCATGTTTCACCACATCATTGTTTATTGGAAGTTGATTGAAATGTTACTATTTTTGATTGAAGGGACTTAAAATTGATGTCATTCCTTCAACATTTGAAGAAAATTTGGAACCTTCGGAATTTCCTTCATTGAAGGAATTTGTAGTTGAAACTGCAATTCAGAAGGCTCAGGAGGTTGCTGAGCGTCAACGGAAGGCAGAAAGTCCATGTCCATATGAGCTGATAATCTCTGCTGATACGATTGTCTCCTACAATGGAAAGGTTTACGGGAAGCCCAAGACTGATGAAAATGCGAGAAAGATGCTAAACGAGTAAGTTTAAAACTGTAAAATGGACTTTGGGGAAATAAGCAGCAGTCAGCAATCAGTCCTGAAAACGGGGGTTTCGAGAGGTTTTATGCCTGAGAATCGTCGGAATTTTCAAACTTCCAAACTCCAACTTACAGTTCCATTCGTTCCAACGTAACAATATCCCGTTTATTTCGTTACAGCATTTGCTTATCTAAAATATTAGATGTGAAACGAGCATTTTCCATTGTTCATGTAAAAAATGGCTGCAGTTTCCCGAATTCTATTTTTTTTTAAATTGTTGAGGTTTTGGGATAATCGATCCTTTACAGAGCTGTTAGTGGAATCGTGGAATGCATTCATGACGAAGAAATATATTTTGATAGGTTTTTGTGAATTGATTCTCCACAAGCACAGGTTAAGTGGAAAAACCCATGAAGTTCTGACTGGAGTTGCTCTCCTTTGGCAAAAAGAAGACTCCCATGAAACGCAAGGATCAGTAGTAACTTTATGCGAAGTTACCAAAGTCAATATGGCCCAGCTGAATGATGACATAATTTCAGCATACATAAAGACCCATGAACCTTTGTGAGTGAAATAACTTTTTCAAGCTACATGACTAACCATTGCATTAAGAATTTATCATTTAAAAAACCGTTAATTCCCAGGGATAAGGCAGGCGCTTATGGGATCCAAGGGTTGGGAGGCTCTCTTATCACTTCTATTGATGGAGATTACTACAATGTCGTAGGATTTCCTCTGCATTCATTCTGCAAGTGTGTCTACAGTCATTACAATGTGTCGTCTTTAAATAGCAATTCTTAGTAAGTAGTTGAAATTAAGGGTTCCAAATGTGGAACACCCACTTACTAAAGTCATTTCCATTAAAGAATTTCAGAAATAAAAAATAAACAGTAAACTAAGTAATTATAAATAAATTACTTTGCATTTTCAGTACCTGAGTCAAGCACCTCACTTCCCTTACTTTGCTCCAATTAATTAATTAGGTATTCAAGGACCGTGCCACCATGGTCCTCATGCAGTCTTTTCTTGTAATCAATGAATCATTAAAATTTAATGAGCATGCTATCACCCTAGGGTCATCAAATTGCAGCTTTAGTTTCAATTAAAAGTCTGGGTCATCAAAAGTGTCATTGGGATTGGAAGTGGAAATGCAGATTAAAGGATCAGAAAATAATTCCTTTTAAGTATTAAGAAGCCCATCGAAGAAAGTAGCCCAATGCCCCACAGTCTTCGGCCTGCTGCGGCAATAGCAGTCCTCTCCTCTTTCTCACAAACCTGAATCCCAAAAATATCCCAATCCCGATATTTCAAGATCTCAATAAAATTTTACTTTGTTGTTCTCTTATTCTTCGTCCTCCCCCTAAAGGTGGGGTGTCAGTCATCACATCGCAGCGTTTCCAAAAACGTAAGGACAATCATATTCTATTCTATGACTTTCGAAACTATGGCTGTGCTGTTGCTTACACATCGATGTTTGTATTTTTGTCCAGGATCTTCCTCCAAGTTCAAGATGATTTCGCTTCGCACGTTGGCAGCGTCTGTCACAAGGATGACTTGCGGAGGATCTTCGACAACGTTTCCTTCGAAAATGTCCCTTTTCACTCCTTCGACACTTTGGCGAAATATGTTGACTCCTAAGACAAGCGTTCCACTGGTTTCCCTGCAATCGTTGTACACCCAGTCATCTCCAGCTCAGAGATCTCTTCTCCAGTCGGTGTTACTTTCAACTGGAAGGATTTTCCCACCAGCTCAGCATCAACGAGGCTTCCACTTGTTGTCTCAGGTGCCTAAAGAGTCACTTCTTCCTCTGACTGATTCTACACTTGAAGGGAAGGAATTCACTCGTTCAGTAGTAAAATTCTCGATGAAAAAAGGCCGGAGGCAGACTGTTAAGACGGTGATAAGACGATTCTATCGACTTGATTGGGGAATATGGATTCATGCCAAAGCTGGGAGAGGAAGACATCTTTGGAAAAAGGGGAAGCTGCAGAAAAAACGGGCACGACAGCACGTCTTCTGCAATGCGTGGCACACGAAGACTTTGGAAAGAATGACGACAAAGTACTGGCACAAGAAGAAGTATTGGGTTGACGATCCTTACGAGTCGTATCATACTAGACCAGACTACTGGGTTACGAAAAACACCAAAAACATTGTTCACCAGTTAGATTAAGGAGTACTTACTTTATTAAAACAGATAAATTAACTTGGTTTTAGTCTATTTAATTCTGGAACTGTATGGTTTGATATACTGTGTGCTACTGTGCCCCAAAGAAACCATTCTCTTCCCAACTGAGTTTTAGAATGAAAATGAAGTGATTTTGAAGAAATAAAACATGAAGTGTATTTGCAGTTTGTAATAATAATTATTAATTATTGTTTATTTCAGTTAGTGGTACACACGCACACAATCATATCATTAAAGTTTTTCTTTAAATGAATTTTGAATCCAAGGCAAATAATAATTAAGTGCTACCATGCCTATGCCTATTATACAAGGTCGTGTTCCTTATCAAGTTCCAGAGCTCCCCTTCTTCTCTGAATCCACTTAGGACAAAGTAGTACGTTCCCAATAGGCTTAATATCTGTGAACATTCAACCAAAGTCTAAGCCATTCTGTTTCTCAGAATCTGAATATTCCTAATAAGGAAGACTGTCTAGTCAAGATCTACACTATCTTACTGCTGACCTGAAGCTAGAATGTTCTAATTAATAAAATAGTAGTGCTTTTAGTTTTCAAGCTCATTATTTTCATCTTTTGATCTTTACATTGCCAACTCTCGTTTTATTTTGAGTTGATCAAATGTGATTCAATCTTTAGTTGTTACCGATATATTTGTTCATCTGTCATTAGAACCAAAGGACCTTCTTGTAAAGATTAATTATGCACTTATATGAGAAAAAAAGAATGACTTACCGAGGCGAAGAAAGTTTTATTAACAGGGAAGAAGTTACCCGGTGAAATTGTCGCAGGATTTGCAGCTTCTCTTGTCACAATCATATGAATCTACAAGTATTATAAGGTGATTAGTGAATAGTGCAATTGCTCTTAAATTGAATTAACGAATAACTGTAGTTTCATCTCAGGTGTCAGGTGAGACTGTGAGGCTAAAAAAATTGACCTTAATCTGCAGAGCTGGGCTGCTTTCTACAACCTTTGATGGTGTCTTTTGAAGAATTTTAATAGCAACTTGTGCTTCATGGGAAACTTGTCCACAAATCCAAATCAGTATCAGTAAGCGAAGTACTAAAAGCAGATAACTTGGTAGACGTATTAAGATTTCCTCCACGTTTTCCAACGAGTCAGCTTCAACTTCATAAATCAGCTTGTTCAAAGAGTAAACGAAACCGATTGAATTGGAAAGGCAAGAAATCACTTCGAGAATAATCGGTCCTGCAAAAACTCTATTGAAATGTCGTATAGTCTCAGTCCCTTCATCATAAAGTTCTATTAATGTAAGGATTTTTGATTGGGCATAAGACAAAGTGATCTTATCTCCACTTCCGTTCCTGTCCCCTGGAGTTAAGTAAACTTATTATCAACTTGTTAGAAAGCATTTAAAAGCTTTGTGTTTTTAATGTTTTACCTGAAAACACGTTCTCGTGTTTGTGAAATGACAATGAGCAAGCATCTACTTCCGACTCATTCTCAACTATCTCAACCAGCTCTTTTCTTTCCACAGCAGAAATGATTTTATCTAACTCAACGGAAATAGTTCGAAAGCATGCAGAAAGCACGAACAAAATGAACCCCAGCAATCCAAGTACCATTACTTTCGAATGGACAAAAATGACACAGCCGAACCATAAGAAATCTATCAGAGTGACAGAAAAAATTGAATGCACATCGTGACGCTTATTTCTTTGGAAAATTGAATGAAGAAAAATCATAATTAAAGTTTGAAATATTGCAGCTAATCCGCAAACAAAGGTGAGGGCTTTAATGTGCTTGTGCATTCTACTGAAGCATCGTGTCTGTGAACACAAGTAGCCAAGCCTTTGATACGCTGCAAAAAGATGCAAAAAGGAATTCCAGAATAGAAGAACAGAATCAGAGAACCAGTCAATAAGGAGATGTGTGCATAAAGAGAGAGCCACCATCAAAATTCCATTTGAAGTGTACATAAACTTTTCTCCTTCATTGGAGAAAATGTCGAGCACTTTATCTTTATTGTGTCCATAGTCTCCGTACTTGGTAAATGAATAGTATCCAACAAGACCACAGTACACGAAGGATATGATGCCAAGTGAGGTCCAAGAGATGCGTAGAAAGCTAAGAAAATCAACTCTGAAGATCTTAGATTTTTCAAAGCCTACAAAATTATCGGGAGGTCCGGGGATAGAAAAGTTGAAGGGAAAAAGACCAAAAAGCCTTGAAGTCTTGATGGGCCATTTTCCTACAGAAATGAGAAGGTCTTCTGCCTTCCTCAAGTGGTAGTCCCACTTTGAGGGAGAAACCGAAGAAGTCGAGTGAGACGGTTTTTTATGAAACATAGCTTTTCATAGAGTTGTCAACGTTTGAACTTCCCGATTTGATGGA
Organism: Isotomurus pseudopalustris; assembly: GCA_034698685.1. Lineage (NCBI taxonomy): Eukaryota > Metazoa > Arthropoda > Collembola > Entomobryomorpha > Isotomidae > Isotomurus > Isotomurus pseudopalustris. The sequence goes on along the minus strand of JAQGBV010002584.1, from coordinate 4,459 downwards.
TTCTTCTTATCTGCAATGCAAGACACTTCCTTATCTTCTCCTCTGATAAACGATAGCAAGAAGTAGAAGACGCAGATGCTTAGCTGTTAATTCTCACGAGTGATAACTTTCCACTTGTATGAATGCTGGGAGACTGGCAACTGGAGAAAAACAAAAACTACTTTGAATAGAATTAATTATCTTGTCATCTTTTGGGATTGGAGCTTTCTTTATTGAGGATTATCGATTATTTAAAAAAAGTAGTTTCGTAATAGACGTGATCGGGACATGCATTAACCCGAGCATGCATAGTGTCCCAGCCCTAAGAAAGGCCAAATATGATGAATGCAAACAACCTAAATACACTTGCGTTGCGACTTGACTTATTGTGTAATACTAATAAAATGATTGAAGCTCAACCTTTGGTAAACCAATCAATAATAATTATCAATCCACAAAATTCACATACTAAATTATTATCCCTCAACTTTCTACAACAGCAGTCCTATGCAATGAGGAGATTAAGTTGATGAGCTTATGTTCAGTACACTTTTATTGAAAGGTCTGTGAATTCTTTTAGTGATATTCAGTGTTAGATTAAGGATGTTATAAAAAATGCTCTAAACGGTGATTATGCAGTCATTATAATATTTTTATCTACTGCTGTGTGGGAAGAAGTGCCACGACACACACAAGCATACTTCAGAGTTCAATAATTCATTGCATAAAATTGTTTTGTCGTGATATTACAATATACACAGTAATCTGCTTCACTTCATCATTTACTTAACTTTTCGTTTCGCATTATCCTAAGTCAAAATCGTAGTGAAACCTCCTAGAATGAAACTTGACATGTTGTTATCACAAGGAGCATATTGCATCTTCTCAAATTATATTAACATATACTACAGATTTGTTTTCTGTACTTTACACTCTGGTTGAAACAACTGTTGAAATCGATAAAGTCAAGAGATATGAGGCAAAGCTCAGTTCAAAGCAAACAAGTTGTGTACTTTTCTCGTTCTTTCTGATTCTGTACTTGGAATGATGTTTGGTGAAGCTAAGTAAGTGTGCATGTTTGTAGTTTGTGTATATGTAGAGTTGAATGTGAAACTATTGTGCACATCGTACGCGTAGAATTTGGAGAGAGGGTGAACCCCAACGAAGGGAAACTCGAAGTGAATTACAAACTCCTATCTTGAAAAACTCACAATTTCGCATCACAAATAACTTGGAGGCGAAACGATGAAGCGTTTCGAGCTATAAGGAATTTATTGCTTTTTTTATACCCTCACTTTCATGTTGAGTCGACCTTTTTAAAAACCAATGATGAAGATGGATATTGTAAGGCTAAGTATGCAATGCATCTACCATTCTAAGACTTAAGAAGTTGCTGAGGTCAAGTTAACCTTATTTACAACCGAAATTCCCTTTAACCTTCGGACACTTTCGACAGTTTCGACTTACCAAATTATTGGATACTGATATTATGTCATAAAAATTATGTGCGAGAAACAGGCTGTCTCCTCTATAGTATACACATAAGAATCGAATATTCTAGGCTCTGCTTCAATTTTATTGTATTCGGTTCGAATCCACCCTCCAACCTAAAAGCCAGGATGACCAGCATTGCAGACCATAGTAAAATCCAATCACGCAATCAAATCCATCCATCAATCTTAATTACACTCGTCTCGCATACGTCATGCTAAAAGTTGCTCAAAGTTTAATATAAACTCGTTTTGTAAGGCCTCAGGATAGAAGAAACAAGGCATTTAAAAAATATGCCTACTCGACAAAGTCGGAAGGGGAAATGTGTGGCGTCGTTTTACAGAAAGTGGAACGGATGGGGGCTTCGAGGGTAAGAAATCTGTCATGCTTAAAATTAAACATTAAAGCAAGCAAAAAATCATTGGAAAATGTTGCTCACGGACCTTGGATCTCTTGGGAGGAGTCCTAAATAATTGAGGTCAATACTCAAGCCTCTTCATTATGCAATTGGCTCATTAAAAATATAACCGCACCCTCCTCAAGATTTCATTCGTACTTTCAGTATAAATTCACCCCCCTTTTCTATGTGGCTTCACCAAGACCCTGAGCAACATTTTCCTTAAAATAGCATTCAAGAGATGTCTACCCTTCCTAATGAACCATAGGAGAGATACGATTGAATACAGAAAGTTGAGTTTTCAAGCGTCCAAACTGCAATAGCCTTCTCAGCCTTTATATTTCGATGCGTCTCTCAGTTTAGCTGCAGTTGTTCATCGCACCTCTTCATCATCATATCCTGCAAGACTCAAGACATCTCCAACTCCAACCCATCCATCAGAAGTCTCGCGTTGCCTCATCCCTCGGAAGACTCTGCCAACAACTCTAACTCGACTTAGGAGAGACAGCTTTGGTAAGTACTCCTTTTTCGTTGGTTCTTGTTCAGGTAGTCTTTAGTACTTCGGCATATAGATTAGCAAAGTAATGTTGGGTCTCACAATGCCCCAGAGGTAAGTTTCTCTACGCTACAAGATGAGTATTACCGAATCAATTCGACGTGCCCCTGAGGGGGCACGCGCTCGGTCTCTTCTGAGGCTGTACCGTGTGCCCTTTCATTCTTCGGCATCCTAGTTTTGTTTTAGTCATTTTGAATATCTTGCTTGAGTTTCAGTGTTTCATTATTGGAATTTTTGTGTTACAGATTCTGGATACTGGCTGAGTGGGTGACTTGAGACGATGATTCAGATTCAGATGCGATGAGATGATTTCGCCCTTAAGCTTTTCTCCACACTCACTAAATACACAGTACACTAGTTGACAAAGTGAGTTCGAGATTCGAGAAGTTTGATAGTAAAAATAGTACAGTTCTCGGTTCTCTCTCTCTACTCTCACAATAATCCTAAACACAGCTACGATATACTCACACCCTACCCATAAGCAATAATATTTTTATTTATAAGTTAGTTCGTGAAAGTGAACCGGATCCCGGATTCACATTTTTTTAAAGTGCGCAAAAATATCTGTTACTTGGAATTTACTCGGAATTACTTCCGATAGTTCTATTTCACACTTGAAGTTGGGAAAAAGAAAATTCCGGAAGAAAATTCAACCAGATTTTCTGTCGAAAAATTCGTCAAACCCGATCTCCGCTTGATCGTGATCGTAAGTTAACACCTTGCTAATTCGGTTTCTGTTTTCGAAGCCAAACTTAAGTTTAAACTTAAACTGAAAGAAGTTTCAAATTTTGAAATTTCTGAAATCTCAGTTTTAAAAATAAATTTTTGACATCTGCGTACGAGGTTAACTTTCAGCTTTTCGAATTTCTGCAATTTTTGAATTCTGTCGGTTTTTAATAGAATTTTTAAATCTTTGCTTACGAAGCCAAGGTTAATTTTTAAATTTTAGAATTCTAGAATTTCAGTGGTCTGAAATTTTTTCAGTTTTAAAATGAATTTTTTGATTTCTGCTTACAATACAAGGCCAAGTTTCAGTTTTAATTTTCATATATGTGAAAGTTCAAATTTTTGAATTCTGTAGTTTGTTATATGTCCTTTTTGATTTCTGCTTACTAACTTTCAGTTTTGTAATTTTCGAATTTCTGAAATTTTTGAATTCTGTCGGTTTTTAATATAATTTTTTATGTTTGCTTTACGAGGCCAAGTTTCAATTTTTTGAATTTATAATTTTATAATTTCAGAGGTTTGAAATTTTGTCAGTTTTAAAATGAATTTGTTGATTTCGGTTTGCAAGGCCAAGTTTCAATTTTCAAATTTCAGAAATTTTGATTTTATGTCTTAATTTTGTACGAGAAATCTGATAACCAACGTTTGCAACATTAACGCCGATAAGATCTTACCTGCACGTTTCAGGGTAGCCAGTAGCAGTAATTTAGTTTCAAGTTTCAACTTTGAAAGAAAACTTAATTTTTAAATTCAAGAAACTAACAGGTTCAAATTTCGAAAGCCCAACCAAATTTCTTACGTTTAATGTTTCTGGACCTTATTTCTTTCTATTGAAATGTGATTTTGATTTTAGTTAAGAGAATTGTGCTGATTTTTATCGCTTACATTAGCTTGGATACAAATTTTTAAATTTAATGAAGCTTAAGGTAAATCAGCCATTCGCAATTTATATCGCTCAGTAGTTCAGTAGGTTGAGCTTAAAATTTAAATATAATAGTTCATTTTGGAATACAATTTTGAAGAAGTTTAAAATACACCATATAATTACCATTTTGTGAAATCTAAATTTTGAGTATTCTAATCCGGGTCCTGAATGACATGTAAAAGGCAATATGTTGCTGGGTAGATAGTAGATACGGTACGGTAGTACGTTAGAAACTGAATAACGAAGGCGAGTTAGGAAGGATATTTTTTCTTCTTTACTTCATATTAAACAAGACACAAAGCACCCAGTTGTCCAGTTTAACAATTTCAACTATCAACAAATCTGTCTCTTAGAATATTATATTTTTAAGAATTCTGGGGAGTTT
>JAQGBV010002583.1:0-11179 GCA_034698685.1 Isotomurus pseudopalustris | reverse complement strand
GAAGGAATTTTGTGAGTATACTTTCGATTGAAGTTAGTAGACTTACCGTTGCAGGTGGATCTGCATGAACGATGCAAACCAAATTGGCTTCTTGACCTTCACCAGAATGAATGCGAGATTGTTCAACATCAATTTCAGGCGGGTCTGAAAGACAAACAGGGAAGGGAGAGAGTAATTAAAAATTGAACTTTTCAGAATCATCCCGTATAGAGTGACAATGTGATAATAGTAGAGACATTTGTCCTTGTGAGAGTCCTGTACGGGTTGTGTGGAGTTGGAGGTTTGAAGGATGCAGGCAGGCACATTAAATGGGGAAACTTACATTGAACTTTCACTTCGACATTTGTGGTGACGGGTGTCCCTACTTCATTGTTAGCCGTACAAAGGTAAACGCCAGAGGAATGTCGATCTGCTTTTTGAATAGCGTAGTTGTTTCCATCAGCAGATTGTTCTCCGTTAGGAAGGACGTTGTTCTGTAAAATATTAAGGGGAAGGGTTTGAGATTCTATTTGACACAGTTTTGACACAGGGAGTCTATAAATCTATCAGAAGTGAGGGTTTAAAATTCAAAGTGAAATGTGGCTTTCACTTACTCTTCGTGTCCAAGTTATAGTTGGGACGGGATTTCCAGATCCACGACATTGGAGTGTTACTGTGTCTCCCTTTGTAATTGTTAGGTGACCTGGCTCACTTCGCACAGTTGGAGGAACTGCAAATAAATTCGCAAAGTTTGTGAGATGTCCTACTTGTGAATTGTGACTTGCCCAGGGTATAAAATGTAGAATTTTTTTAGCAAAAGCCACCACACACACACACAGACAGACACAAAAGATGTCTTAACATGAGTATACACACAAGCTAAAAGAATAGACAACAGAGAAAACCCCAAACTACATCATTTCACCATTATTTCCAACTTTTCTCGCTGCGTAAGCGTAAAAAGAACTTTAATCCACCATGAATTGTGGACACATCACAAGTTAAACTTGAAACTGTGCATGATTCTGACACATGTATGAAACAATAAATCTCCCAAACAAAAAGTACTTTTGCCACAAAGCTCCTCGAGTCATTGTCAACCGCACTGTACTGTGTATCTCTTTCAGTTGTACAAAATATGGTTGAAAAAGCTCCAAAGAATTATTATAAACTTGACTACTTCTTACAGCTTAGTTTTGGGTTTTGTTGAGCACTAAAAAATGCAAGCAAACACACACTCACATGAAACACGATCCACGACCACTACCACTTGAGCTAATTTTTTATTTTACCCTAAAAACACAAACACAAGAGAGAGTTGTCCCATGTCCCATTTATTCCAGACATCATTTGTTACGTGGCAGAAGTTACAGACGAATATATGCAACTTCAGTGAAGTGGAGAGAATTTGTGTATCACACCCCGTTTTTTACGTTATTTACCACACAAGTTTTGTATGCAAGTAAATGCAGCAAACATTTTTTATCCTTTGTCTGTGCATTGTTACACACACACACACATAATATCTCATAGCATCTCTCAGTAATAATAACAATAGAAAGTTCGTAGGGTTTTTGTGAGTTTCAAGGGTGAATGTGATGCTGAACCAATCATATGAACGTGACTCCAGTTAGTCGTTCCGAGAAGAGACACTTTATAGAAACTTACTTCTAAATCAATTGATCCACACGGCAAAGTTTTGTACTTGACTATAGAAGACATCAATTTGCGACACTTTGAATAGGAAAAGTTGCTTCATTCATACAACAGAGTACTTTCAATTCCTTGGACGAATCAATGTCTACTTCATCATTACACTTCTTTCCTTCATTGCATGTGTGTAAAGGATTGAGTGTGAGACTTACTCGAAGAAAGTATATATATATAGAGTTTGTTTGCTTACTACCATCATGCATGCGAGAGATTCCCTAGTCATCCAATACCTATAGAGCCTATGAGAATAAAAAATCTACATGCATATGTCCCATTGACTTCCATAATGTACATTGTTAAATGAGGGAGAAAGGAAATAAAAAGAAATTTATGTGGACGTTGGGTATCAATTGGTCCCAAGTTTCCATTTTGAAACTACCAACCACTTTCTTTCAATTTGGACCAAAACTTTCTTTTCTTTGATACTTCCTCTGATGGACCAACCCACCCACATCGTACGAACATAGTACATAATATACATTTATACCTAATAGTATCATCCATTGGTCTCCTAGTTCAATGTCAAAGTTCTCAAATAATTCCATTGAAAGTGAGTTTCGTCAGAGTGACAGGAACTTTTAAGGGTAAACTTCGTCCCATCCCACAGTTTAAATAAAATACTCGTGGACTTGGACTTGGAGAAAGTACAAAGGGAAAGGAGGTGGAAGGAAAAGTCATTTGGAATGGTAATATGTTTCCTTAGTTTGTTCCATGTATAAAATACGAGGCTAACGCACACACACACACACACACGCAGCGGTGTGTTTGTTCAGTGTGATCTCTCTCTCTCCTACTTTTACTTTTAGGCATCCTCAAAGTTGTCGGTCAGCGGTCAGAGTCATAAGTCAAGGGAAAGACTCTTGATAGTTAGGGAATCAAAAGGAGAAAGCTGGTGGTTTGAAAGAAGAAGGGAATGATTGTAGGAGAAAGTCGGAGAAAGACACACAGAGAAAGAGAGAGAGAGAGAAAGAGAGAAGGTTTGAGATGTATAAATAAATGTTGAATGTAGGAACGAAGGGCATCTCGCAGTGGTGGTCATATCGTGAGCCAGAATCAGAGACACACGGGATGAGGTATCATCAATCATATTATGTCGTGTTGACAGGAAGGAAGCCAGTCATGGAGTGAACTCTTTCAACTCAACAGTCTCATTCATTCTTGAGAATTTGAATGTCTCTCTCTCTCTCCACTCTCTCTTATGCTCTCTGCGGAGTCCCAGTGGTTATAATATAATAGCAGAATGGTCTATTTGTGATTATTCGTGGATGATGATGACGATAGTCTAGAGCTCGTCCCGCACACTAAGTGCCACGCAAAGTTGCACACTTACCCAAAGATATGCATTGGCTGCTCCGAGTAACACATTTGTATTCCATAAATAACAAATCATTTCCTCATACATGGGACTTACTATAGATCTTATTCTGATATATGTAAGTGGCCTACATGTATGTGTACGCGAGTTATGCTTAAGTATATGCCATCATAAATAATGGAGAGGACATCTGCAATGCATCCCACCACTCGTTCAGACAGTTTTACCTTTTGATAAAATCTGAGAAAGAAATATTCGCTGGGTGATTTTACTGGCAAATGGATTTTCAAGGGGTTTTTGCACAACCGATGATCTCAGTCAAATAGATCGTGAAGAGATATTACGGAATTTTCCAATAGGTTAGAGTGAAAGTGAAAGTATGGAAAATGAAGAAATTTTATTGAAGCATCATATCACATTACGGAGAGATGTGAGAGATTGAAACCTAAGGATACTTGTGTGTGTTTGGGATAGGAACAAATGTGAATAACTACTTTGGGTATTAATAGGCGACCACAAGGAAGAATAAAGTAGGAAGGGACAGTCAACATTGTGAGCGATAAATAATTTTGGTTTTAATAATAAAACCCACGCAGCCAAGTGGAATCCACGATTCGTTCTATTCATCTTTGCTCTGCAAGAAGAAGGCAACTAGGAAACTGGGACTCTCTTTGAATCTTTCCTTGGTGGTCTTTCACACAATTCGAAATTCCTCTTCTGCGGATTCTTGTGCACGTCGTCGTCCCATCGTCGTCAAGACTCAAGAGTCCAGGGCTTAAATTCTAAATGTATGGAGTCCAGAGGAATGAGGAACACAAAGCAAAGAAGCTGTAAACTGTAAACCTCGCATATCCTTTACCTCCTTCCAATTCAAGCCTTCAGTAACAAGAAGATAATTTTCCCCGAGAAAGTTAGCTTTCACTATGAAACTGAAACTGCAAATAACTGTCTGATATTTGTGGGCTCTGCATTCAAAATGAAACCAAAGGAGCTCTCATAAATTATCCCGAGAGTTTCTTACTTCTTAATCCCACTAATTTATTATTTGTGGGTCGAGAAAAGAAACGAGAAGTTGCAGTTATAAGTTATAATTCTGAAATGAAACTGGGAGACTCTGTCCTTCACACAGCTCAAGAAGTTTTTATTAATATATTCACTCTAATGGTTAAATGAAAGGAACGAGAGAGAGAGAGAGAAATGAAAAGGAAATATATATAATACTTTTGGAACGGGGACTTTTCCCCGTAATATAGATTCTAATATGATACCTACCTGTGTGGTAAATTCCCTGAAGTTCGGGTTTACTTTTTCGGATCTAGAAACCCCCTCATAAATACGACATACGGTAAAACTTTCCCTCGTTTCGTAATTCGTCAGTTATTTACCGAATATAATTTACTAATGCATATTTTTTTGGAAATTCGTCCCTGAGAGGGATCAAAGTAATCACTTATATCCCGAGAGATTCTTTCAGACAGACTTCTTTTGAGCGATCTCTGGTCTCGTCTTTCGTATGTTTATTTATGGGCGATACATAAAATAAAAATGCGGCTTGGTGTACATTGTGTGTGTCTATAGATTCTGCAGACTGTTGTGCAATCAAAGTACACAAGTTGATGACGATGACGACGACGATCATCATCATCTCTGGATATCCTGGCCTAGAAATGACGCATTCTCCCTTCCATTCATTGGGGAAACCGTGAGAGAGGTCTATTATTGTTATTATCCTTTTAGTGAGGGATGGAGTGATAAAATGTGATATGATTCTTCATGTGGGCTAAACATCGGAGGCTTCTTCGTTCTTCTCGTGTGAGTGAGTGTTTAGAGAGGAAGTGATGATTGAAAAGGTGGTTGGTGGACCGAAACGTAACTTTTTGTTCTTATTATTTCTCCTCGTAAAGCGATGATTCGGGATCGATGATGCATTCACGTTTTGTTCTTAATTCGAGCTACTAGCGGAAACGAGATAGGCCAGTTCTGAGCACTACTTAATTAATGACTCTTTTCGTGCTCTTTCATACGAATTTTCGCTGACTGGGCTTTTTTACTATTTAGGCACGATAAGAAAATCCTTTCAATTGGATTTCTCCTTCCCTTTACTTTTACTAAGGCACGGTGAGTTGGCCCGTCGTACAATTTGAGTAATGCTACGACCAACCCTTTGCTTCTTTGTACAATTTCTCTTGGCGTTATTATTCAATCTAATGCCGTCCTTAGACACACACACAGAAAGATAGGGGATTAATAAAGAAAACGAATATTGACGTAATAAATTAGTTAATTACTACTTTTGAAGCTAGTTAAGAACTCGGAAGGTTGATTATGAAATAGTTGGCGCAATTAGTTTAATTTCTTCGGCTTCTGCTTAAGGAAACCTAAGGAAAAGCGTAGCCAGGCTTTTCGGCTTTAATTAAAATATTATATTAACGGAGATCTAAAGTCTCTAAAGTGTCTAATTGGTTCTTAAACTATGCCTATACGCTCGTCTTGTTTAGTAAACCCAAAATCAGACTTGCTTCATACTTTAGACAATATCCATCAAGGTCAGACATTGACAATTCCAGGTCACATCGAAGTCCTCGAGAAAGTTTGAATGAAAGAAAGTGACTTTTGTGGTGAGAATTCCTCTGGCAAAAGAACGAAAGAACGTCCTTATGGTGTAGCCCATTCTTTTATTTATGATTGCAAATGGGTCAAAAGTATACACAGGGAAGTTCACCCAGTTTGACAACATAAATTATGATAAACGACATTATCTTTCAGTTTTCATTAGCCCGGCAAGGGTTTTACTTTTTCCTTGTCATTCATAATTAAAGAAAACTTTCTCCCGACCACTTTCCTTTTGTCTCCTTTCACATTATGCTCTTCGTAGGGAATGTTGAAATTGGAAGAAATTCCAACACATCTCAACAATACGGACAACAGAGTAAACAGTGTAAACACACACACAGAGAGAGAGAGAGTGATGCAAGGACAAAATTACTCGCAATAAACATTAACGCTAAATTATTAATGCTCTTACCCAGTGAACGCACTAACTGCTACTAACTACAAATATACAGAGTAGTGTACGTACACGGTTGCAAATTATGTTGAATGTGAAAGCTACCAACATTAAAGCCCTCATGCATGTTCCTAATGTTCCTTTGCGTGGTACATTTCTAAGCAGTTAAGTTTTAGTTGGTCAGCATCCCACACAAGGCTGAAATTACAAGAGACCTTCTCGTTCTCTTTGTTGGTTGGTATGTGACCAGGTTGTCTCTCTGTGCTCTGTTTTATTAACTAGGCCAGTTGTAGATAATTTTTGTCTTATAAAAAACACAGCACAACACAACACACAGCATATAAGCATGAATCGAGGAGAAAGCTGCATAGCTGCTGTGTAAGCGTCAAGAGGAGAAAGTTACCTAAAATTTCGAGAGTGTGGACTTGTTCTTCAGGAACGAGCGTGCTCATTTGACACACATAGTCTCCTCCGTCTAGTGGACGAACCTTTTTGATTTCTAAATTGAAACCATCAACTAGGTCAATCCTGGGGTCCCTTGTGATTTTCATATCTCCTGCGGACAACACAGAGGCTCCTCGTTTCCACAGAAGAACATAGTCCCCTGCAAGAAAGAACAACATTAACCCGAGTCATTTGAAATTCTGTTCATGTAAAGACACACACACACACACTCAAAGAACAAGTCCGTGTGGTGAGTTTTACACACACACACACACAGAACAGAAGAGGAAAGCACGAACACCAAAAATGTGTACACACTATTTCTTAGCAGTGTAAAACGACCATTGTTTGCACGCGTTTTAAGGGCTTCTTATGTATTCTTTGTGACAGGAAGAAATTCTCAATGCAGCAGTAGACGCTACAGTCGCAGTCTTAGGAGATTTTATAGAATCTATATATATATATTATATTGCTTGTTGTAAAATTCCAAGAAACAAATGTGTTAGGACAAAAGAGGACAGAGTGGAGAGAGCTGCTCTAAAAGCTAATCGAAGGACAAGCTCACTCTTCCACTTTGTACTTTGGCTTGGCTCTGTTTCACCAATTCTGGATTTGATTCATTGCATATTATAAGAAATACCGGATTCACAAAAGTGAAATGTTGGATGGAAATGGAGAAATGTTTTATTTATGCTCAGGCTGCGTAGCATTGGATTGCGGAGGGAGTCTGTGGATTCTAGATGAGAAGAAATAGAAAAGGAGTGAGTTGTTGTGTGTTTGGTTTGGTGTGTGTGTGTGTGTGTGTGTGCTTTTTAGTTTCTTGGTGGAACAACAGGAAGGAAGAAGTGAAAAACAATGCGATATTTTATAACTTAGTTGCCGGTGGACAAAGCGCATTTTGGTTTTGCTGCGAATGTCTCGGAGCAATCGGAATAGCTGGATTAAACTTATTGAACTGGAATGTAATCCTATCCTTTGTATTTACGGGTGAAAGGAGAGAAATAAATTCCCCATGTGGATCTAACAGAATCAGCAGAAAAAAGAAAATGTTTGGGTATCTTATCAAATTGTCACTGACCACATAGGAGGGATCCGAAGGGAACACAAACTTGTTATCCGGTTCAAAACTCTAGTCTTTCCTCACTAGCCTTTCTCTTTCCTCCCAAATCCGATCACAGAGGAAGGAAAGCGACAGACAAGTTCGACAGGATTTCGAGGATGTTGCAGCGAACCAAAAAAGTTACACTCACGCGATTCTGTCCCTCCTGTGTGTGTGTGTGTGTGTTTGAAACCTACCTACCTAAATAGTGGCTATTTTTACCACTAGTCAACATGTAGGGAACGTGTCTCATATCGCCTTTCTGTTGTTTCTTCTACGTCTTTCAGACTGACACTTAACACAAGGTTTTCAGGAGAAAGTGTCAACCTCCATTGGAGTTTTATGTGATGAATACGCGTCTTGAGATTTATAGTTTAAGCTCCGATTTCGTAAGAGTTAATTAAAAGAAATCAATGCGTGGAGTTTAAAAACTTACCAAGCCGATCAACTTGACAAGGAAGGACGACAGTGTCTCCGACGACGACTCGGAATGTTTGACTTCTTGTTAAGAATTTGGGGATTTCTCCTTCCTCTTCCTGACATCTCACTAAAAAGAAAAACAAAAGAACGACCGTTCACATTTCTTCTTGTTATGGTTGCTGGAGGAGGAAGCAGTAAATTTCATTTCGTTCGAAGAAATCGATTCATTCATAATGCAACAGAAGCGTCTCTCACTCTCGTTCCGTCTCCAGTTATGTTATTGTTGACATAAACCAACCATTTCTTCCCATTACAGGCATTACATTATTATTAGTAGACCGAGACAATAAAGAAAGCCCAGGCCTTTTATCCTTTCACTCGGGTAAAGCAGACGCCAAGTTGCTTCGAATGAGGATATATATAAATATAACTTCCCTTATAGGTATAGTTTGTAGCTACAGGAGCATATAGTTTATCCAACCTCCCTTGATAGTTCCGTCGTCCTCAGTAAATAATTGCGGATGGTGGAGAAATCAATGGGAAGATTGAATGGAGTGAAGAATGAGACAAAACTTTGGTTGTAATAAAGAAAGCTTAACAAGCGAGACGACGGGATGCATGGTAGAAGTAGTTTTGGTGAGTTCCGAGGAAACATCGACCTACATGATGTATTGTAATGTTTTAGAGAACAACGATAATGGACTCTTTAAGACGACAATGGAATAATGGGGCTGTGCTGTGGGAGGAGGCTGCCAAAATAATACATGTGTCCCTTAAAGTTAAAGTTGTGATGTCGTTGTTTTTGTAAAATTAAATTGTAAGGAGTCAAGCAGTGAAGGGAATGAATACAATACAAAATCAACTTGTCTCTGTTTTGGATTATTTGATTTGTTTCTTTCGCCTTTACCTGTCGGGGGTTACGAAGAAGAAGGACCAAATGCTAAGATCTCTAAAAAGTGTTTTAGGCAGTGGCAGCGATGAGTTTGGGCAACAACGTACGTGGAGAAAGGAAGGAACTGTGTGTCAATGTTCACGCCGAGATTGAATGAAAAATTTGACATGGATTCAATCAAAATCAAAGTCCCTATCATTTGGGGAGGATCAGAGTTGTTTCATTTTAGTGGAGATCCACTTTCTTTTCGCAGGCGGAAGTGGAGTCTGTGGAGACTCAGCCTTCTTGAGTCTTGAGGCTTTAAAGGAGACTCTCTCTTTGTAGATACTTTCTAGAATCTAGACTCTAGACACATGTGATGTGAGTATGTGAGTCTTTATTCGTTTGTTGCTCCATCACACAACTTCTGTGAACACAGCAACTTATTTGATTTGCTGGGAATGGAATATTACGGTGGAGAAAGGAGAGAAAGTAGAGCATTCAATTTTGAATAAATTGACTCTTTTCTTTTCTTCAGGATACTTTATCTCATCTGATGATGTACCTTAAGGATACGGGGCTACAAGACACACTGACTCGATTCTGTGTATGAGTGGTGAATGCGATAGGAACAACAATTCGATTTCATCTCAATTTTCTCCTACTTTCACTTTCAATCAGAGACGAACTGGAAGTATAAAATAAGTAATTATGGTTCAGTGAATTGTGAATGACGTATAATCATTAGAGTGTCTTTGCTGAAAACTCGGATGTTTTTTGTGGTAGGTTGTAGGTGAAGTTTTATTTGCGGAAGAGATAAGAGAGACAGCACTCTTTCAATTCATAAAGATTAAATAACAAGAAAGCTGGGGAATTTATGTGTGTTGGAATATATTGTGGATGTTCGATAAAGGATAAGAATAAGAAGAGTAAGCAACAAGAGAGACAGGGTTTGTTTGTAATGTTCTCGTTGTGCTACTTGGTCAAAGAAGACAGTCTTGTTGAAGTAGTTTTGATATTATTGTGGCAATAGAATGAGACTATTTTATTCTCAGAGAGAGAGAGAGAGGAGGGCATGGAGAAGGAAGTACAGATCGATGTTTGAAAACAGTTTTCCTTCAGTTGTGTGTAGAAGTGATCCACACACGAAAGATAAATGGGGTTTCATAAGCCATGTTAGATTTGTTTTATGTCCTTTCTTAAGCTCAAATGTACACTTTGATTCATTTTACTCGTCTTCAGTGAGTCAAGGAAGGCACTCGTAAAAAGTGGTGGTGGTGGTGGTTATTCGAGGAAGACACTCGTCTTCTTCTTATACTTCCTTAACTCTCTCCCTCACTGTGTGTTTGTGGATGTGTGTGTATGTATGTTTACAATACAAAGTAAGAAGATGATGTTGCTTTGTGAAGAACCACTTTCCCCGTTGGAGAGAAAGGGAGAGAGAAAGTTGAGTGATGCTTGACATTTGTCTACGGAGAAATCAGTTAAGAATCTAATGTTATAAGGGAGCACGGGACTGCCTAATGAATTGGATGAATTTATGAAAAATGGCTCATGTGTCTCATCTCATCTCCTTTGCTCCCTTCGCCCTCCACATAAATCCGTTTTGGGAAAGAGAATAAAAAGTCTATAGAAGAGATAGAGAAAGTAGCAAAGTGCATGCGAGAGTGCTTGTTAAGAAGATACAAAGCTGAGCTTCATCAAAACATTCACATCCCATTTCTTGCAAGACACACACAAGTATCTTTCATAATCAGAGTAACTGACATATTTTTCAGAAGCTCTTTTGCATTTTAACTTCCAGTCATCAGTCTTTTTGGGTCTGTGAGAAAAAATTGAGCTTTCACTGTTTGCTGTTTGCTCGTCTGCAGGCATAAAATCAACAGCGACACGAATCCAAGAATTTATTCATAAGTACACTATTTCTCTTTATTGTCGTATACTGACTGAGACTGGCTGTGTGGGTAGAGAATAAGCTAGGATGTGAGAGTGTGTGTGCCTGTTGTGATATGAAAAATTTATCCATTTACACTCCTTGATATGCTATTTACTTTTATACTAAACGTAATGATTTCCCTTTTCAAGTTATCAAAGGCAATTTGATTTAAATTGCTATGAGTAGTTTGAGGACGAAAAGGAATGAAAAGTTTGGCTGAAGTTTCACTTAAACGGGTTGGAATTTTGTAAAAGTAAACGTCATCGTCTTTCTCTACCGTTTGTCGTGAGCTGAGCTAATAAAAAATCAAATATTTTTCCACAGGTCCATTTTTCACTTTTCCCTAAACTGGGAGAGGTAAAGAAGAAGAAAGAGTGAAAGTGTGTGTGTGTGTG
>JAQGBV010002582.1:0-11180 GCA_034698685.1 Isotomurus pseudopalustris | reverse complement strand
AGCGCAACTGTAGCAGACTTGGATCAGCTCGATAGGAAAGCCGCTAATAAGAGGTTTCAGTATCGACAAAAGCTGAAAGAAGATCTCAGGAATCGATTCCGAAGTGAATACCTGGGACTACTCGTTCATCGTCTGAATTGCCATCCGAAGATAAAACTGAAGGTTGGAGATGTGGTGCTCATCGGAAGCGATCTCAAGAAGCGACAGGACTGGCCGATGGGACGAGTAGTAGAACTCTTCTCTGGACGAGATGGAGTGAATCGAGTGGCTAATGTGAAGACATCGCAAGGAATGCTGGAGCGCCCTGTGAAACGACTTCACTTGTTGGAAGTCTCGAAGGAGGAAGAATCTGCCGGAGGGGAGGACAAAACTGGAGTTGCTGAAGGAGCCTATGCTGAAGGAATCGTCACTCGCAGTGGACTCCAGCTGAAATCTTCAAAGTGACTGCGATTTGTGTTTAGTGTTGACCTTACTGTTTATTTGTTTGTATAAGGTCAAGGTGGGAGTGTCGAGAAAAGTGTTATAAATTGTAGGAATGTAAGCTAGTTGCCATGATTGTAAGTTGGGAAAACCGAGGTGTAATTTGGTGTGAGGAGAATCGCTCCTCATTCGCGTTGTAACTTTTGGAGGAGAAAGAAGTACTTTTCGTCCTCGTGAACCGTAAAATAAACTCTTGTCTTAAGGAACTCTTGTCAGTTTTTCCGTAGATTTTCTCTAGATAGTAATAGCAGTATTTCTAGTAAACGAACGTAGACTTCTGATTATAGAATTAGAACAGCTACAATGATTAAGTGTAAATATTTAAAACAAGGAACACATGATGATTGCACATTAATTTTACTCTGTTCTTCACTCCCAATTTTCAAACGTCATTCCGTCATCTCCAACTCATAAGAATACCCAAGGAACCTTAATTAGATCCCAGAACACTCTTGTCTCATGTGAATCCTCCGCTCCTCGTTGGGTAATTTGAAACATTAAAAGAAGGAATTGACACAATTTACTAAGAAGTCTAATTGGTATAAAATGTTTTCTTTAAACTTAAGTGTGGGGACTTTGGTGCTGCAGTTGAAAGGTGAGTTGCACACTAATCGGCTCGTCGACAGTGCAGAATAAGGAATCGAAGACGTTCCATGCAAAAGTATTCTTTGTCCCTGCAAGATCTTGCTCTGCGTGTATAGTACCCCTTCAATTTGCATTGCAGCATTGACGATTAAATTTGTTGTGGAAAGCTTCAGCTCCTTACATCTGCTTTCTTCTCCTGTTTCTGCCTCACAAATATTACCTGAAAACAACACTATTCTCATTTACCTTAACCGGACTCATACTTTTTGTTTCAAATATGAAAGAGTAAGAGAGCTCTCAAATTAAATGAACTAACTAGACACCAGTGAAAAGGAAAACTAAGAACGCCCGCAGAGTTTATCTATTTCTTGATTGATATTTCAACGGGATTACGAGTATCAGGCGAGACTAACGAAAAATAACTTTCTCTTTACTTTCTCTTCACGCGTTAAACGTGTTAGTTAGCTTTGGGTTACTAAATTGTCGTGTATCAAATAAAATGATGTCTAAATTTAAACAAATTAAGCTTTTGTCTCTCGGATTTAGTAACAGAGAGTGAAGGTGGTCTCGTGTTTGTCTCTGCTGGTCGAAAAGCCTTCATAAGCCTTCGCTTTCTCATCAGAGAAGTCTTCATCCACAAAGTGAGCCTTGACAAAGAAGGATGTCTGTAGTGTCACGAGGAGTTGTCAACTCTCGAGGAACTTCACCGCCGTAGAAACTTCAACTTGAGAGGATTTTTCCCCTTTCAGGCTGCCCTCGATCTTCACATGATGAATACAATTAAACCACAAATTGGAGTTCTTCAGGTATGACTTCATGGATTTAATACTCTGCTATCAGTTAGAAGTCATTGATTAAAATCTTCATTCTTTTTTTAAGGTAATAGGATCGGTTTCCTGTCTCGTAAAGCCGTGCCAAGAGAAGGGAAAGACTGTAACAGTGAGGAATAAAGGGAATGTGGGAACCGGAATAAGTCTGAACACCGTGTGACCGCAGTTTTACTGAGGGAGCGTCGAATTTCGACTCCTCCAAAATGCAACCCTAAGTCACCTGCTTCGATCACATAAAGTCATGTAACTCTCTTTCTTGGCTTTCACCTTACGCAAATATGTATGTACACGTAGTTCTCTAATACGTATTGGTCGTATTATAATAATTATTAATCTTGCCAGTTACTTGGCATCATTCAAAAGAACACAATAGTTTGTGCGTATTTATTGAATCTCATTGTTTCGTTTGTTGTTTTTGACTATTTTGACATTCAAACTTACAGAATTTTTTGCTGTCAATCTTTATCTCCTTTCCTTTTTTGAGTTAGAATTTTAAGCAGGCTTTTCTCGATAGAAGAAAGCATTGTGTAAGAAGAGCAGGAAGGTGTTTGTGAAAAAGCGTATGGAGTTTCCAGTTCCTGTTTGAGTTTACTGGAATAACCCCGCGGTGTGATTAATGTCAATGTCAACTTCAAAACACCCGATTTTTATGAATTTCTGTAGTGTAAATGACCTTCCTCCCATGCAAAACAAAAAGAATATTATTCCTATTCTTAGGCCTTCCAGGCTGAATGAGTGAGAAGTTGGAAAAACTTTTGTGTTCCTTGCAATCCATTTCTTAACTTAGAATCGTATAATCCACTACGTAATTAATCCTACGGAAGATTTTAAATCTATTTCCAACTCTGCAGGGGATTGACAGCATCAAGCTATTTGTCCCGGGTCCTGCCACTTTCCTCAATTTCCACCAATTTACATGGGATTTTTTTTCATACGTATGACATTTCATCACCAGATTTCCATAGTTTGGAATTGACATACGGTGTACTTTTTGATAGCTTAAACCAAAGGGGGCCAAATAGCATGTTTACTGGATTAAGCTGAAAATGGAATCAATTAACACACACTAGAATACAAAACCTTGGACAAGATGAACAAGAAAGGATATATGTGAGCCGTTGTGACTTTACATTTACAATAACACATTACAGAAAAATGGAGAATTAAGTCAGGACCCACGAAGGTTGGCTAGAATGGGGTAGCCATATACTAAAGTCCTCTACACTTAATACAGCTACAGGTGTCAATGAAAACAACTTGGGAGATAAATGTACATAGAAAGACGTTCCTAATTTAAAAAATATTAAAATATTAAGATATTAAAGGTAACTTGATTCATCGTTTCTCTTTGTGTCATTCACGGATACATCTACCATGCAACTTCTGTTCTCTGCATTATTGTGATTGACATGAAAATAATTGGTGACACTGCTATACTTAATGCCTACATTCTCATCGCCGAAAGCAATTTTTCATTATAGTTCATTGACAAGTACTTTTGCGAGAGATTAAAGAAGGCGTAGGGGTGAGAGTAAAGCTTTCTTTGATGCTCAAGTTTAAAACAGAAAGGGAGAGCTCACTCTTTAGAACTCGGAGATTTTCTTCATAATGAGACCTGAAGTTGGCATTTATTTTTAGATTCATCCAGAAAGGATCAAGGCCAAGTAATCCAAAGCGCAATCGAAGATTTTGATTATCACCATTGCCTTTTAATTATCATGCTTGTCAACTTTTGTGCCACAACAAGAACAATTTAGTATATACAATGGCCATATATTCCAGCTTGCATTGCTTAAAGTTGATGGTTAAAATTTAATTGGCTCAACGGTAAGAGAAAATGTGAAAATAAAGGAAGGATTAGTAATGTAATAACATCAGATTTTGCATGTGTGTATTCGATGCTGTGGATGCTCACTCAGCTTATTAGAATTAAAGTTATTCACTATGATGTGACTCATCCTGGTTTGATGAGGTACTAAATTTTACTACTTGTTGAAATAATTAAATCCATTTCTGAATGGTTACAACTGATTAATAAACTTAAACTTTAACTGTGGAATCTAAGTTTAGACATTGCTTCATTAATAGCCGTCTCGTAATAAATTATCTTTTATTATGTTCTGCGTACCTACGGAATTTTGCAATCCCAAAATTCTCGACAGCCTAAACAATAGAAATTTAATTGTTTCATTGCTTTGTTGCACAGAAGGAGTTTATCAAACAATACCTGCTCTCAAACTATGCACACCCTTGGATTCTCGTTAAAAACCGGTGTTCCTTAATTAATTCATGCAAGTAAATTATAACGTCAATTCACGAAGAACAAAATTTGTAAACCTTCTATGATATGAGAGTATGATCAATTTCATTGGTTCCGGCTTTAAATAACTTTTGTTTCTATTCAGCATACTTTTTCCCACTGGCGAATTTTGTGTACAATAGAAATTAAGGGGACACTAATCCATTTAATATAAAAATTGGAAGGATAGTAACAAAGATAATTCAATTGGTCTGAGAAAATGTGTATTTTATTTATAGGAATACAATATTATCTCATGTGAGTGATTTTTTTAGAAATGTCTGGCTGGTTCAAAGTTGATGCGCTTTTATGAAAAGAAATCTTCTGCCAGTTAAGAAAGGCTTGGTAAAGAGCTCGGACGAAAGTTCATTTGCAAGGAAGAGTCCGTTTGTGGCAGAAACGGGACAAAGTGCAGAAACTTTCTGCACTTTTTTGGACGAAAAATGTTGCACGTGTTCCGCAATGCAAAGGATTTAGTTGTAATTTACTTTATTTTGTTTCAATGGCCTAAAATATTTAAACGTACCAGTTATTTTTAAGTACTTTAACTATTGCAGTTAAAAATATATTAGCAACCTACAAGCTGAAAGACGGAGTTATATTTAAACCCAGGTAGCCTTCTGGGGCATTTCGACAAAAGAACTTCTTTGTCGAGAGATCCTTGACTCATATTTCGCTTCAAAGTGGTCAACCCAATATCCACAGGAAAGGGTGAAAAATACGTAGAAAATTGCAAGGCCAAAGATTTTGGACATTGCTTCAAAAAACTGCCAAATATCTTCATTCGGATTCGTCATTTTTTAACGTCAGAGTGTCTAAAACAATACAATGGTTGTTAGTCTCAAGTGGTCTAAGCATACACCAGTTCGGTAATGTATGGAGTTTTTATTATTATCACTCACACTGGAATCATTTCCTTTAAACTCCTACTCACTCAGCACTTCCCTATCTATGACCGTTGTTTCTTAAGATTGAATTTGTCAGGAGCTTCCACTCAGCAGTGCATTGTGTCCTCAGGAAGATGCAAAAGAAAACTGGGCTTGGAGACTCGCAGAGGGATGAATATGCTTCTATTAGTGTGCTGATCACACTCTGCTTGCAAAATCCTTTTCTATTTACCTTTCATTCGAAATCCTGGCGCACGGTTTGCTTTATTGGGCAGATATTTAACGATTCACTACAGTGATTGAATTTTGCACAGCTTCATATCAAACTCAAATCCACAATCGGTTTACAGTATCGTAATAGAAGATGGATAAGAAATTCATGGAATACAAGAGACTCTGGTTATTAGCCTGAATGGATCTCTTTTTACACTGTTGGCCGATGAAAAGATGCAAAAGAATTTTCAAGGAGACGGAAAATGATGGCCCTCGAGACTCAGGAGCTAACTAAGTTTAGTGGTAACGGATGACGAAAGGAGATTGATTTAAATTATTAACTCAGGGTTAATTTTTTATAATTTAATCTTGGAACTTAAGTAGACAAGGGAACACAGGTGCTATTTGATATCTTGGGATGTAATTAAACGACTAACTTGTTGCACTCTTCAGTTGTCCGAATGATGAGCAGTTTGATGTTACGAATGATGCTGTCTCTCATTGATGACAACTCAAAAACTGATTCTGTCCTTTATTTTGTACTACAACGGCTACTTTTCCCCTGTTTATTTGGTTCCAAGAATATCAAGTGTTGTGTTTATGAAGCGTCTTTGATTCCCAATTGGATGAAAATAATACACAGACGTATTTGTCCACATTTCACTTTCACTTCCATACACAACAGTTCACGGTTTTGGAAATTCCTCATACCTATGAAGTAGCGTTCAGAAAAGGTACAGCAATTCAATTCGCATTCCTATTACTGTGCACGATAAACCTACATTTGTCTAATTTGTTCAAGGAACGAACAGTTCCATTTGGCGAGGTGCAAATCATACTTTTGATTTAGACACGTACGAACTCTCAGACAAAAAAAGACATAATTTAGAAATGAAGAAAAGTTCACATTGTGCCGTCCCTTTGCACACTCAGTTATCCATTTTGTTGTCTATCCTCGTAAAAGAAAGACACTAAAATTATTTTCTCAACCACTTACGGTATCAGGGCTTTTGATTGCTTAATTCAACCCAAATTTTACAAGAAGTAGCCCCATGAATGGAATCAAAAGAAAAATGTACACATTTATTACGAGAACAAACACACGAAAAAATAAATATCTGACTGAGTGACTAATCTGACCTTGAGAGAGGAAATATTTTTGAAACAACGAAATTGCTTATTGTCCGTATTTATTTTATGAGATTCACATTTTTTAATTCAAACTCTTTATGCAAGGCAGCTAAGCTTTTCAACAAACCTTTTACAAATTAAATCGTTATTCTGCCAATGGCACAGCGTTTACGTCAACTGAGCCATTTGCCTGCAGGATCAGCTCCTCTGCTCCAATTTCTCCAGGGGCAGTCCATTCAAATAAGTCTGGGATAAGTAATAGTTAATTAGTTATTCCCTGAATTGTTTTGAAATACAGTAGGAATGCAAGTAAGATCACCTTTCGATGTGTGGATCGCTGGAAGGTTGACGAAAGTTGTCGCAGATCCTCTTCCTCCACAAAAAGGAACGAACCTTCTGGTCCTCCATCTTCAAATCATCAACCTTACAACTCCACAACCACGAAGGCAACCACCTCTGCGAGTATGTCGCCCCTTTCTTCGTTTCCTGAAAGCTTTTCAGTTGAAGAAGCACTTCATGCAGTCGTCCTGGCCGGGTGAAAAATGCCATGTCTGTGGCAAGGCTTTCAATTTCCAAGCTAACGAGGTCCTCTCCACTGCTTGCTCCCACTTCATCCATTCTCAAAATTCTCCAGCAGGCACAACAGACGTTCATATCGACAATATTTTCGAAGGAAATCGGGTGTCTGGAGCGGATGCTAATTCTAAGTCAGCAGCAGAAGAGACCGGGATACAGGAGGAGGTGTAGAAAGCACTTCAGTAAGGAGAACAGACACACTTAACAGCAGCACCACCAGCTGTTAGAAGATGAGCACGTGAAAAAGTCTCCATCGCCTTGGTAATCCACTCCTGTTTAAATTAACACTGTAATAAAATGTATTCTTAGTGTTAAATGTCTGCCTATTTTCATTATGCTATATGCTCCAAATTAATAACAAATTAATAAATAATTACTTATACCTGTATTTGTGTTATGGATTAATTTTAGCAAATAAATTGCTACTGCATCAAAGGTTCAGATGAACATGAACGGAATGTGACATTAAGTGCGTGCGTGTTGTTGTATCGTGAGCTTCTTCTCCGATTTGGCTAATTCACCACATGACGATCACAAAGTCCTGCAAACAGTAATTTATTTTGTGGTTATTTTCCAATCGTTTTTAGTATCGAATAAAACCAGATTTTCAAATTTTAATTTTGAGGGTACCATAAAAACTGAGAAAACCTGTTGCACACACTTTTCAGCAGTCTGGGAAAAGAGGCCACCTCTCTGGATTTTATCTGCGCTACACATTATCGGACATCACCCGATTCACTTGTGCATTGGATATAATACACAGAGGTCTGTCATTTTCATCATAGTGCATATGTAGATACCACATTTGCTTGCTCAACACTTTTCTTCCTAATTTAGTTCAGGAGGCTTTTCGAGCACTCCGGTTAGGCTCCGTGTGTTTTCCTTGTGTGTTTTTCTGTGAAAAGAATCACTCGATCAGAGGTCATTGGTCACTAAGAGGGATTGGAAAAAATCACTCACCCTGAGGTACCGCTACTTCTTCACGCAGCATAAAATTGGACCCTCTTCAAGCTGTTGAATTCCTGGCATGAATGTGGCTGCAGCAAGAAATGATTCGGGCACTACCGAAAATCACCAAGCTCATTTACAGCAAATTTTGAATGAAGGAACTCGTCCCTCGAAGATGAAGAAAAGGAGTAGTTGAGATGTCAATGTCGTTGATTGGGGTCTTGAGACGGAGACACGGAAGTGCAAGAATCCCACTTAATCGAGTCCCACGTTCCACTTTCTTCTTTTGCTTCGGCAGCATCCACACTTTAAACAGTCTTCAGTCACTGGAGCTTTAAAGGGCACAATTTCCGTCTCCCCCCAATCCAAAGACACATTCCTAAGTCCTTCGAAAGAAATATCAAAAGAAATCAGAAGTTAAAATGTATGTTAACCGGAGTATTTCTCATATTTTTATTTTAAATTCCTTTTGTTGTGCGGAAACAACTGCACTGTCTTGCGAAATTTGAATGCGAAGATAGAAATGCTACCTTTCATGACGCGGAGCCAACAAATATTTCGAATATGTCGATACGTCCTTCCCATCTTAGCAATTGGAGTTCACTCAACGTGCTCACTTAAAACAACAACAAAACAACAACAACAAATATTAACTACTTCGCGTTCGCGCCATTTGCTTGATCTCTCTACGTGCCCCGTAAGTTTGTCAAAGTCTCACTCCTCTTGGGATTCTCACTAGTGTTGTTCTCACTATTGATAACGCATCACAGCTTAGTATGTTAATCAAACATGTGGGTTTAACGTATTTGCTTCAGTATACAATACCTCTGCACGTCAAGTAGATGCTCAAGACAGCCTGGTTTTCATTCTTCCGTGAAGATGTTGTCTTTTATCCATGTTTCAAATAATAAATTAAGTATTTAAGTACATCAGATAAACTTCATACCAAGCAGTCTCTTTATAGAAGACAATATTAAATTGCTAAATTGGAAACATATTAAAAAATAAACTTCACAAATTTCTACTGCCAGGAATTTTAGTCTAATTCCCATGAATTTGCAGACTTTGGTGAAACTTTTAACGGAAACTTTAGAAAATTAGTATTTTTATCGGCCAGTTAGAATCAAAGCCTATCCCATCCACAAAGTCATGGAATCTGTGAGGAACCTCTTTTTCTCTTGGGCTCATTGGAATCTCCTCTCGTGGGACGAAACCTCGGGGGAGCAGTTGGAGAACACTTGCGACAATCCTCCGAAACCCCTTCACTCACAAAGTTAAGAATTGACCCAATAAGCCAAACTGTATGTCACCTTTGTAATAAATCGAATTAAATCTCAACTGAAATTCTACAAAGAACGGGTTGAGTTCTTTCAGTTCTTCTTTGTTGTTCGCTCATGAGGAATCACTTTCTGGTCCCTCAAGTTTGCACCACTTCCAGAGCAGATGCGTGACTTGCAGCACCTACAAGAGAATTCAATGTCCCGTGTGTGAGGATAGGAAGCGCGTCCGTTTCGAATGAACAGAAATTTTCTGCTGAAAGGTCAAAGCAAGATACAAAATGAGTGGGGTGATGCAAAGTCATTGGGCTGATCAAATTATACGGACGATAGAGATTGAATTGGAGAAAGTGCTAAACATAGAAGGAATTGCCTTGATTCTTAATTACGTCGGATATACCCAACCTTTCATGCAACAATGCGATAAAAACACAATCACCAATGGCTCAGCGAAAGAAATTGCCTATTTTTATCTGAGATATACAGACTTGACACTTAATAATTGATACGTAATCGAGCAATAAGTGATAATAAAGAAGCCTGACGATTTTTGACCAAATAACTTGATAAAGTAATCATAAATATTCGTTCAAATTAAGAGCATATTGCTTCTCCCCTACGCATACTATAACTACACCTTTTCTTTTATTTTTCATTTACTAAAGGTCTTACACAGAGTTATGCAGTTTATAGGAAATAAAACTTAAATCTATTTTGTTGCTGTTGTACAGTAAAAGGTACTAAAGAAGTTTCTAAATCTATCCTAGATTGATATTTCAACCAGATTTAGAACATCAGGTGAGACTAACGAAAAAATTACTTTCTCCTCACTTTCTCTTCACGCATTAATCACGTTAGCTAGCTTTGGAATCTTAAAATGTCGTGAATGCAATCAATTGATGATTTTAAAAACAAATTAATGTTTTTTTCGAATTTAGTAAAGGAGAGTGAAGGTGGTTTTGTGTTTGTCTCTGTTTGTCGAAAAGCCTTCTAAAGCCTTCGCTTTCTCAGCAAACACTTCTTTTCAGGAATTTTTCCCTCTGAGGATTCCCTCGATCTTCACATGATGAATACAATTAAACCACAAATTGGAGTTCTTCAGGTACGATCTCATGGATCTAATACTGCTAATTAATTAGGAATCATAGTCTGAGAAACTAAGTACTTTTAATCGTTATACAACCCTATCTGCTCGTGACATCATGCGAATAGAGAATACGTATTGTATAAAGCACTATAATATTCGAGACACAATATAGCGACTTTAAAATTCACACTATCCCGTGTTTTCGTGGCCAACAGTAGTATCAACTGCATCATCATCGTTGTCTTCTTCCTTGTCATCATCACTATTCTCAACTTCAGCGTAAGACGAATCATCTTCTATATTTACAACACTACCAGTAATCGAGGAATTGGTGGCAAATCACTGAATCCGTCGGAACGTTGATAGTCCTTGGCAAATCTAAATGATAAATATTGTAAGCACTGATTCTAAAATAACAAAAATTGGTTGCAGTTTAGTCCGTACATTTTGACATGTCGAAAACTATTGTCCCAAGATTCAGCAGAGTACGCCGTCATGAAATCCTCTCCCATTTTTTCACGCCAGACTCTAAACCGAGTTGTTTCAGTTAAAAAGCGAGCTTTTTTATGACCTCACAACTAGACAAACAAGTGGCAAATATATATTCGATAATTCTTTTAAAAGGAAGTTATATGTTGTCAAACTGTTTACCAATTCAATGGGATTCAACTCGCAGTGATTAAGTGGAAGTCTAAGCATGATCAACTTCTTGACTGAGCTTCTTGACTAGGTGTTGCATCAATACTGTGATCTAGCTTGACGGAGTAGTCTATCCTGTGAGTAGTCTTTTGAGGGTAGATATTGAAATACTTGGTCCTACACCATCGTTTTTCATTTTTTTCAGATAAGAGGTTGTGTTGGACATCC
>JAQGBV010002581.1:0-11181 GCA_034698685.1 Isotomurus pseudopalustris | reverse complement strand
CTAACACACAACCAGTGTCTGTACACTTGATTTCACGCATTTTAAAAGAAGGACAACTTCCTGAAATGAAGAGTTAGAGATGTGGGATATAAAATTTCAGTAATAGGAGTTCTAGACTCTGACAGAATTTTAATTGAAATCTCAGATAGTTCTTGAACTCTTACACGTCTATACTCGACTGGATTGAACTGTAAAAAGTGTACGGTCCTTAAACCCGAAGCTCGTGAGAATACACGCAACAATGGTCTAACGGTTTTTCCGTACAAACTATCGGAAACGATATTACTCTCCACGTACAACAAATACGGAGAAACTTTTCGAAGAATATCTTCTCTTTTTAATTCTAATTTATTTCTCTGAATCGCAATTTCTGTTTCTTTAGAACCAAGATAAATATCCTTGGACTCGTAAAAAAAGTAATCTTCACTTAGTTTTAACAGCCGGTTTAGCTTGGGCGGAAGCTTGAACCTGAACTGACGAGGTAGAAAGTCAAGCCTCACATTTAAATAGTCTGAAGGACTGATTGCCATGTCGACGTATATTAGAGATTGCTCCAACCTAACAACCACATCCTGCACTAATGTCTCGATGTCTGAGTCTTCGGGTTCCGGAAGCTCCACTTCCTTTTCAATCCACTTGTCTAGGGTAAAGTCTAAATCCTCACCTGGCTTCGTGTTTTTAAAAAAGTCATCCGAAAAATAATTATCTGTTTTGTGCACTCCAATCCTAAACTGTGTTTTGCCCTCAAACCCCAGAATTAATGATAATCTTTGAGGAATCTTAAGAGTATAATCTGGAGAAAGAACTGTAATCTCAATTTTTGGAACTGAATTGATTTTCGTATAATTTGTCTCGAGTGTGGCAATGTTTTTAAGAAACTTTTGAAACTGAAGTTGTAAACGTGCTAGAAATGATGGAAAAGTATCAGGGTTTAGTTTAGTCAAGTCAAACCTGCTGCTCGTTAGTTCCTGCACTACAATTTTGTTTTCAGATCCGTAAAAGCTCTCAGGCTTTTCCGTTAATACCTTCGGTTTCTCTGTAGTTGTGGAAATTGCATTAATTGACTTTTTGGGATGAAGATCAGGGTTTAATGGATTTTCTGGAGGTCTTCTATATGTAAAGTTGTCTGCGTAATTAATGTTACACAGCCCAACCTGCCATTCTCCTTGAAGCTTAACCGTGTCATAAAGGAATGTAAAAAAGTTCGAACTTGTATTTTGCTGATAAATATCCCCATCTAGTTTGCTTGTCAATGTAACATAAAATTCCTCTGACAAATCGTTAATTTCCATCCTTAGGGTTTGGTGAAGAAGATTTAGTCAACTCAAAACTATAGAAACTCCCTTTAATTTCCTCACCATTCAAGTCTTTTAATACATAGGTAACAGGCTTAGTCATTAGTACTTCTGTCACTATAAATATTTCTGTTGTGAAATTACTTGTGTATCCTTTCTTGAAAATGCCTTTATGACTGCTTATCCTTACAAAATCCCCAACAGAATAAATTGGTTTATCCTGCTTTTGTGCAATGTAATTACTGTACAAATTATTCCATACTTGTGAACTGTTCTCCTCGTTGACCTGTGATGAACTGAAGCCTAAACTCTCCATCTTTGTCTCATTTATGCCCTTTACAATATCATCAATTACAGAAGTCCAATTAAAAGTTTTATTAAAATGAAAATATCTAAATAGGCGCATCTTAATTGCTTTTATGCGATTTTCGCTAAAAAGCGCCTTTAACTTGGAAGAAGTATAATAAGCAGTAACGGAATGCTTCTTGAATATTTTTAAAACTTCCTTAGAAAAAATTGCGGGTTCTGCGTCTGACCACAAACGTGAAAACTTATGATTCGAAAATAAAATATCAAATGTTCTGGCAAGTTCGCCAGCCGATTTTGTCTTTAGTTTAAAAACAAACGTAAACCTGGAAAACACATCCACGCAAACTAGTATCCATTTAAATCCCTTATTATATTTAGAGTACTTTGACATGTCTGCTAAGTCAACTGATAGAATTTCTCCTGGGAATGTAACTAAAACTTTTCTACGACGACTATCACCTCTAATCTGCCGAAATTTTGAATACGTTTCCAAGTCCTCAAGTGCACCTCGGACACTTGTGACATCTGAGTATTTATTATGCTGTAGAAATCCCTTCAGGGAAGTGTAAGAACCTGAATTTTTTAAATCCGAGTACTTCTGAAATATTTCCCTGTTGTCCATATTTACTCAATTTTTTCAAATAAATCTTCTATCTTTTTCCAAAACGAATCTACCTGGCACTTGTGGATTTCCTTCGAATTTTCTGTATTTTCCTTCTTTGCTATGCTGTCGTCTGAGTCCACAAATTTTTTCAGGACACCTTCCTTTTCTAGTTTTAAATAAAGTTCCTCTGGGATAGCCCTTAAAATTGTCCCCATTATTCCACGAGACAAGCTTCTAGCACAGCTTCCTCTAGTAATGCTTTTAAAATTAACTTAACTATTTCCTGGACTGCTAGTCGGTTTTTAAGTATGTGACCGCGAGCTTTCTGTATATTTAGAACTTTCAGTTTTAAAAAATATTTTGTAACATTTTTGTTCTTAGAGAGTACTTTTCGTCCTTGTAATGTCAAAGGCACGTCACCTGCGTTACACAACACTTCACAAACTACCAACACCTCACTGTCGTTAGCTGTTTTTATTAAAGAAGTTAGTTTCATGGACTTAAGGGTAGAAATCTGAAGCAAGAAGTCTTTGAATTTAACCACTGTGCACAAACACATTATTTTTTGCCCGGAACGAAGATAAGCATTTCCTTGGACGACGGAAATATAAAATTTCGATACCTTAGATGGTCTTGTGTCTTGTGACCCAGATCTATCAATAGAAAATCCCCGATAGATTTAGTAGAACGATCAAGAGATTCGAGCAAAAAGTTTCCAACTCCGAGCTGAGAAGCAAAACAACTCACTTGCCTCCTATCTCGTAGATTACGAAACAAAATGTATATTTTAGTGTTTAGTCCTATGATTCTTAAACTTTTGGAAAATAATGTGTGAGAAATTAAAATAGGACATAAGTTTTCTTTCGTGCACCGATACACAAAAAACTCAGTTATGAATGCCTCTACTTTTTTATTTAAATCTATATTCACTATTTGGTCGTCAATAACCACAATACCTCTTTTTTCTTTTTGGACGTAGTTATCTACCTCAAGAATGTTATTTATAAACACAACGTCTTTGTCACTTTCAAGCTGATCAAATACATTATCGTAGACAGCATAAACGTAGATACAATAGTCTACGACGACGTTGAAAACTTCCTTCCTTCTTTTGATTAACTCGCAGACTAATGTAGATTTGCCTACAGCACTTGAACCTGTCACAAAAATTGGCGAGAATTCTAAACGATAATCGAATGGTGCAGAGTAATCTTTACTCATGATTCTTAAGCAATGCTGCGTACTTTCTATTAAAACTGCGGATACGTGTCTGGAAAAATAAATTCCTCATGGAGTTCAATATCCATGTTCTATCCTGCCTATAT
This sequence comes from Isotomurus pseudopalustris, assembly GCA_034698685.1. Lineage (NCBI taxonomy): Eukaryota > Metazoa > Arthropoda > Collembola > Entomobryomorpha > Isotomidae > Isotomurus > Isotomurus pseudopalustris. The sequence continues at coordinate 7,648 of JAQGBV010002581.1, read as the reverse complement.
GCAATTTCTTCTTGTGTGTTTTCAAAATATTTTACCTCGACAAGTGGGTTGAACTTTACTCGCTTGCATAAATTAAGATTTGCAAAAGGAGCTGATAGTTCCATCGCAAGCGTAAAATTGTAACTCAGAGGCAAAAATCAGGGTTGTGTGCCACTAGGAAAATTAATCATGCTCGAGCAAACATGATAATGAACTTGGTTAATTAGGCTGCTCTAACTATCTGGCTGAGTTCCGCCCACCAGCTCGTTTTTGTAAAGTTCACCTTGGTAGCCAAGGCCCACTGTCCTACAACCGTCCTTGAGCAACACCCTTCCGGTCGTTATTTTATTAAACACTTCTCTTGTAACTTTAACAAGCCTTAACGAGAAGTTCTTGGACCTCACTTGCTCAATGGTAACCTTGTCTGATGAATTTTCATTTTTTAATGCTTGTAAATAATCATCGAATGATAAGGATTTAATATGCTCCCGATCTATTCCGGATAACTTTTTTAATGAATTATCGCATGAACAAACACCTTTACACGTATAGAAGCACGCATATTTTATGCAATAAGCTTTGGGGCGCAATGAGATTACTTCTTGTATATTGTCATTGACAATTTTCCAAACGCCGTAGCTAAATAAATTCAATGAATTATAGAGTGGTGAGTTCTTTGACAGACCAGAGCAATCAAAGTACTTCTCATTTATACTAAAAAAGGTAACCAACGTGTTTTGAGAGTCATAAACTTCAAGAAGTAAGCTGTCTGTATCACATAAAACCAATTCCACTCGAGGGAAAAAATTATAAAACTTGTTGAACATTTTAAAGAGCTCAATTTTACTGTAAGATAAAATCGCTGATGCGATGTATATAGGATTGTAACATACGATAGAGCTTTTTTCCATATTGAACAACACACAATCCTCGTTTAAAATAGTGTATGATTTAAATAGGTGGCTTTTTAAATAATTCATACTCGTTTCCGCATTAAAACTTAATTTCGTGTTGGAAAATTTAGCCGAATTTTGTTGGCATTTCCCAACCAAGCTATTTCCTAATAGTTTCACAAAAAAACTAGATACATCATCTCCTGCTTCCCTTGCACTCTTCCTCATTTCTAGTATTTTGTTAAAATAATATTTCGAAAAATAACCCTCAGTAAATTCTAATACATTATGGATTTTAGTCACAATGATTCCTATTGTCAGCCAATACCGGAGCATCTCGTAATGAACCACAAGTTTAGTTTTATCAAATAAATCACAAAGTAATACGTCTGAGCTACCTGACTGTTTGCCATCTACCAGTATTTTTTTCTTCTCATGCACCTTGCACATGCTTGTCAACCGATCATGAATTGCTGGAGGTTGGTGCAAATCAACCTCCAGCAAATATCCTTTACCTGCAACATTTTGGTTTATGTCAAACGTACTTAACTCTCCCTCGGTTAAAAACCTAAAATCCCCCATTGGTAGCTTCTTTAGTCCCATTGAAGCGTAGCATGAATTTATGTCAAGGTATAACAGGTACTTTCTCTCGTCTTCCTTTCCGTTGAATAACTTACACATTTCGTTATTTGCCCGAGTATGTTTAATATTGCTTTGCACGATGCCCCCACAGAGCGATCTTGCAAAAAAGTCATAGACATCTAAGCTCTGTATATTCTCAAATGCATTGTCTTCTGTAATTAAGCTACCAAAGCATTCGTAGTTGAATGAATGAATTGTGTTGGAATGAAAGGGAGACAAGTTAAAATATCGCTTCGAAAAATTAATGAAATTGTCACACACGTCGGCTAGTAATAAAACGTGGGCTTTTAAATAAATTTTTAAAAGATCTCTTAAATTGGAACAATTGAACTCATTGAAAACAATCTGGGATTGTTTTGTAGCAAACTGGCTGAAATTTTCCGAACTGGAAATATCGAAAAAATATTCATGCTCAGGTAAGTATTCCGAGGTTAATCTTTCGACAGAATCCACAAATTTATATGGAAATCCAAACTCGTGAAGTAGAATTTTTGACCTTTCTTCCTTTCCAAATACCTCATCAAAATATTTAAACACATTTGACCCATTAATAACGGATTTCTTTTTAATTTGATGTACCAAATCATACAGTTTATAATCGTAAAAGTTGTTAAAGTCAATAAATCGAAGACCATCAATTTTTAAGCAAATGATATTTTCTCCATCTCTACAAATAACCTGAGCATTGAGTGCCTTATTGCCAGTTAAAGATTTTAGAATAACTTGGTTGTCTGTCTTACTGCATCGATGGCCAACCATAACACATATTTTTTGAGACAGTCCAATATTGCACTTGAAGCATAATATCTCATTCTGTAAGTATGAGTTAAGTTCGTTAGCTGAGTCTGTGTAAACGACATGACTGTGGTGAACGGCTTTGTCCCTTTTCGAAATAAATTCTTTCTTACACGAACTACATGTTCTAGCTTTGTCAAATTTTTTCTGTATTTCTGGAGTTCTATTTAGTTTCACTGGAAACTTTTGAATCCTTTCGGTGTATTTCTTGTGTAATTCAAAAACTGTGCTTAAAAAATTTTTCATTGGCTCTTCGCCGTCAAAATATTTCTCGAAATCTATGTTCTCGTCAGCTGTCACAGAGCAAATATAGTAGGCAAGAGGTTGGGAGTCTTTTGATAATTCATCAGAGGTAGTCGGAAATGAAGAAAATATTTTGTAATAAATTATGAAACCTATATTCATTTTCATGTATTGTTTTGTAAATCTGTAGAGCCTTTCTTTTGGAAATTTGTAAATCTTATCATTGTGTTCTAAAATACAATTATGAGCACCTGAACTCTTTTTGTAGCTTTTTAAAAAAAAATGGCAATATTCTAAATTTCGGTTAATTTTAAAAAGTCCTTTTATATTATGAATTGCAACAATATGATACTCAAATGAAACCTCGTTATAATCTTCTGGTAATTTAGATTCCAATACAGGCTATTTTATTAAAAGCAAATTAACGTGAAATTTTCTTCTATTTTTCACAGTTTTTAGTGGATAAAATTTTGAACCTTCGCAACCAATTAACAAAACACTGCAGTCATGTTTGTGAGAAAAGTCGTCCAATAATTCAATATGAAATTTTGAAAATTGCAAATATGTTTGTTTAAGTTCTGGTGAAAAGTCATTTAAAAGATCTTCGTATGTTAGGGGATTTTCAATAAGGGTTTTAAAACGTTTCCTCTGGCAATTAGTTAATTGTTTCAGGCTAGTTTTTTTAAAATGCTTTGCTATAATAGTTTCTTTATAGAGTAATGACAACACGGAATAAATAAAACAGTCGTTAGTATACGTTCTTATGTTATGAACAAACTTTTTTAAATGTGAAATTTCTTTCGGGAAACTCAAATACATTCCAGGGGCAATTGGAACATATTTTCCAATTCTAAGTTCAATTTTATCTACCTTATTAAGAATCCAACCACTCCCAGCCAAATTTGACCCATAAGCTAATGCTACATTGACATATTCTAATGTAGCCTGCGTGTTGGAGTGTATTTGAGTTTTATGTAGATAAGTCAATGGTGGTCCAAAGTAAGTCCTCCTCTTGAATTCTTTGGTTTCCCGATTTTCTAAAATTACGTAAAACCAAGTATTAACTTTAACACCTTTATATTCCTCCAGAAATTTTAGAATGACGCGTTTAATATCTACAAACGTGTCCTCAACTGCATCAGAAAAATTATCAATTAATTTCATGAATTGTTTTTCCAAAATAACTAATGTTCCTTCGTGAGCAACTTTAGATACAGTAAAACTTCCAGTATTAAGATGTTTCGGTAAGCTTAAAGAATAGTCACGAGGATCTGCATATACCACAGGGTTAAACAATTTACATTTATGTCGTTTTAAAATTGAAAAATTCTTAAAGCAATTTGTGCATGTGTGGAATTTGAGATGATGGTGTTCCCATTCTTTATATTTTTGGAAACATTTTTTACAACTTTTAAATCTACAGTTAAATTGTTTAATAATTCTATTCTTTGCAGTTTTAGGAGTTACGACAATGATTGGAAAGTTCTGTTTCTTACCCATTATTCCTCTGCTTGGATTGGAATTGTGTGAAATCCATTAACGATAATCTCTCGTTGTTGCTCCCCGGATGACATGGAATTCACAACATCATCAGCTACGATGTTACGAAACAAACTGAGATAAAAAATGCTTTCACTTTGTCTAAACACGCTGCACAATGGACAAAAATAGTCTTCGCATGTTTTATAATGTTTGAGCAATAATTTTGCTATAAAACACCCTTCAAATTCACACTCACTATTTTTACTAACGTTAATGTGGAAAATTTGATGCTTTCCAGCAGAACATTTATGAAAGTTACAAGGGAGTGAGCTTATGTCAGCCTTATAACTCTTTCTAATGCAACAAATTGCGTGAAGCAGGGTTCTTAAAAAATGGCGATTAATTTGGATAAAATCCATACTTGTTGTGAGAGGATAAGAAGGTGTTTAGGTACGTACAGACAGATCAATAATGAATGTGCGAATTTGTATTGTGGTAGAGAACAAAGAAGTTTTGTTCGTGCTTGGTCACGCATAAAGCTCATTAAACAAGCCCAACCTTTGTGCCTCAGCGTGATCTTCCTCCAATCCATTAAGAAAGGATTTGTTGTAAAATCTCTCGAGATTAATTACTTCTCCCTTTTGTGGTCTTTCACACATGAACAAACCTTCAAGGTTCGAAACTCTACTCATTATTGTGTACGACATTCCCTCAACGAAGTCGTATTTGCCAATATGGCAAATCGCTGAAGTGTAGGATTGCCCTTGGGCTTTATGACCACTAATCGCATAATTGAGGCTCACTGGCATAAATTCATAAGTTTCAGGAAATATGTTGTAGAAATATTTTTCTTTAATGTAAGATACAGGCACTGCACCAAGCTCTACGCCAGGCACACGCACATTAGGCAATTTGACCATGCAAATGCTTGGTTGATTCCCTTCATTAACAACACCAACAAACATTCCACTACTCCCATTGCAAATTTTATGTGGGACTGATATGTTTGTAGTAATAATTACCGGAGCCCCTATTGCTAGGTTAACGGGCTTGGTATTTATTTTGTAAAAATAATATGGGGGTTTTGTACTTAAAAATTTAAATTTAATTATGTCATCAGCACACTGAACTAATTCGGAAGATTTCAAGCTGCTTGAATTAAACGACCTAACAACAGAATTATATGGGCTAATTAATACACACTGATGGTCAGGAGTAATGCAACGTGATTTTAACAAGAGAATGTCGTCTTCGGTAACTTTTTTCGTTCTCACTCTTTGCAACAAGTCAAATAATTTTTTATCACTTCCATGTCTTTGTGAGCCAGTTAAGCAAAATACATGCTTAAAATCACGGTAAAGCTCCAAACCTTTTCTTGAAAACTCGATTTTTTCTCCGTCGCCCTCAATATTACGGAACAACGAATGGCCAATAGATTTTATTTGTGAAATGTCCCCAGCGACAATTATACTGGTCCCACCCCACCGTTGGTCACTCATTTTGCTCTTCCTTAAAAACATCTCCAAATAATTTAACATTGAGCATGATAATTGTGAAAATTCGTCGATTATTAAAACATCTATTAGGAAAAGCTTGGCTAACCCTCTTTCATTAAAATTGTCTTCCTCTGCTAACTCGTACCAGCTTTTGGTATTATACTTCAGAATTCCTAAAGCTGCGTGCAATGTAGTCCCAGAAAACTTGCTGGCAAGATAACCAGTTGGTGTCGCAAATAAATAACGTTTATTTGCATTGAAGAGAACGTACTTCAGTTGCTGTAAAACTGTGCTTTTTCCCGATCCAGATAGTCCAACTAGAGTAGCAGTAATTTGATTGTTTCCTTCATTTTCGCTAAAATGATTTTCAAAAAACTTCAGGAATTTTGACTGCTCATCTGTCCATTCAACATTTAAATTCACGGGAATTTCAGACTTGACAGGTGTGTTTAGAAAATCCTTAAGTTTTTTCCTGTAGTAAGAAGGAGTTCTTGTGAAGAAGTTGGGAAGAGTTGATTCACTCATGTCTGCAGTGAATTGAATGAGAATCTCTCAGTGAATGTTAAGAGAGGAGTAAAATACAATTTTGTATGTAATTATGTTTCATGTAACTACGACCGCACTTCCACTTTCGATCTGATGTGAGATATAAATACAATCTCTTTTATGATCTTACATCGTTAACTTAATTAAAGATTTAACGATAACACGCTTAACAGACCTCTCTCCTCCGTCCACGCAGTCTTGTATAAAAGCGAACGGTATTTTGCTTTTAATAATCATGAAGCCTCCTGCAAGAAACAACTCCCTCAAAAGGAAACTTAAAGGAACCATGTCGGATTCTGAAGAGGAAATTGAATTACCCTTCCACAGGGATCCAGAATTCTACAAAGGCTTGTCATGCTTTAGAATTGGCAGCTTTAGGATTCGTATGCATTTGCATGACTCCAAGTTAACTTACTACATTTTTGTCAAAAAATGTAACAAGTTTAGTCGGTCCAGGAGTTTTGGGGATTCGCACATTTCAATTTCCTCAGAAGATTTAGAATGGCTTATTTCTGAATTGGAACGAGGAATTCATGAAATGAAGATTGCAGCTGTCTGCGGAAAGCGGCGCAAGTTTTCAGAAGCAGATGCAAACGCCTACAAATCTGAAAAATTCTGGAGCGACGAATTTGCTAGAACAAGTCCCAGCCGTGACTTAATCATCAGACCATACACTGACATGTCCAACGGGAACTACATGCGTTTTTTGGCCCCCAAGAAAGGTGATTCCGAGTTCGGGGACTGGTTAGGCTCAAGCTTTTCGATGCCAATAAGTCAGTGCAGCGAATTCAAGGTACTGTTGGAAAAGATGCATTGCTTTGTGATGGAAAGGAAACGAATGACCGAAGATTTAATTGCAACTCAAGGAGAATCAACCATCGATATTTCATCACTCCTGGAGAGTCCCACAAAGGAAATGCTTGATGACGCTGCGGAGAAAGCTGCTCTGATGCTAAAAGCTCCAGGGGCTGGTCGAGAAACTGCTGCTGAAGGTAGGAATGAGTACGAATTATTTCCCATCGAAGAAGAAGAAGTGCAGATATTGTCACAGCAATTTTAATTTATTGTCGCTGGGAGTTATGCATGTTTAATAGAATTAGGATCCAAAAACAGTTTGTATGATTTAATTTAGGATATTAAGAGCAGTTCTGCTAAAGCTGTATTGTCCCGTTTCGTTACTTCTACTCGGCCTGTAACAATTCATATTTATTAGCATTAGAACTAGATTCTGTCTAAATTGGGTAAAGAATAAAATTTTCTAACCGTTCTTTGAGTACGAAACAAATCTGATATTTGCTGCTGTAGCTGTCCGACGTGAAAATCCTTCTGACAAATTGCAGCTTGAAGTCGGTTGTTTTCATGGAACAGAGAATCTCCATGCAGCTTCCATTGTTGCACAAGACTCTCCAACTCCTTTATTGTCAGCTTCAAATCAGATATTTCTTTCCTTAATTGAAAATTCTCAGCCATGGAACGATTCCTCTGCTCGTCAAATGCTAATTTATCTAAACAGTAAATATTCACCTGTTGCTCTAGCTCTTTAATTCTTTTATCTGACTCAGTAATTTTGAC
>JAQGBV010002580.1:0-11183 GCA_034698685.1 Isotomurus pseudopalustris | reverse complement strand
TTTCTCCTCTCACTCCGAGCTTCTTCAGATCTAAAAACCATTATTTATGAATTAACTTAGACAGACCCTCCTTTAAGTCATTACTACATTTCCAGGGATGATGCCTGATAACTTTGATTGAATAAATTCCTAAGATGATTCATTATATTCATCAACACAAGAAACACCTACGCATTAAATAATAAGCCTTATTTTTTCAAAATGAAACTGAAACGATTGAAATAAAAAATTGATGCATGACTATATAAAATCGCAATGTGCTTAGAAAACTACAAAAATAGGAATTTCCAGAGTTGTAACGAATGAGCGAAACTCGAGAAATGGATGAACTCAAGGTTTCCGAGATCACCAGAGCATTTCATCCCCAACATCCTTCTTGGTGGTTAGCAGTAGAGTTTATTTTGAGGGAGACTTTTTATGAAGCGTTAAGGGTGTAAAACTCGAAAGAGTGTTGCTTGGTACTCTTTCCTTGCTGGTTGCATATCTGCATCCTTTATACCTTTACAGGTAGGTTGAGTGGTTCACAGCGTTCACTTCACACAAACACCTGTACTACCTTCTCGACTTATGCAGTTAGTCTCGCTCTGACTTTCAGAAGAGCAGGTAGCCTACCAACCATCTCTTTGTTGCTTATGCAGCGTCTAGTAAAATTCATACCTCGGGAGTTTTCACTGCATCTCACCTTCATCCTCCGTAGTTAAGTGTGTTGACAATTCCTTAATTGGATTCATCAAGTAAGTGTCATCTAAGGACACTTCTCCACTGGAGGAGGAAGAACTTGAGACAATCACATTATACAAGTTTTACATCAAATAACATTCGTCATCTCAGGTGTCATCTGTGAAAGATACTTGAGTGCCATTTGACGTACAGTTTTGTCTTGCTCGTAAACGCAAGTGTAAAAGTGTGAATAGATACTTTTGTCGTGTAATAAAATAGATACAGGAATCACCGTGTGTGAAGGACAAGGTTGGTTCCCTAAAACCTGGTTAATGAAGCTATAAAGACGATTAAGTTGGGGTAGGGAGTGGTTAAGTTTATAGAGAACCTGTACAGGGATTCCCGTACTTTGTCCTTACTTGGAGCAATTTTTATAACCGATTAATTAACTCTTCAAGTGATGATGGAAAGTTGACTAAACTCTAACTTTGACAAGTCTGAAGAATCTGGATGAAGTCAGCAAGTCAATTAATTTTGTTGTGTGTGTTTGTGCAGAAAACAGAAAGCATTAAACTTTTAATGAAAAAATCGGACCGAGTATAGAAGAACTAATTTTTTCTTGTGATTGTGCGTGGGGGTCTTTCTTAATCGCCACCACCACACTGCTTCTTTAGTTTCGAGTGGTCAGGACTGTGAACTCAGAAATTAAGTTGGATAAAAAAGGCTTGGATTAGAATTTGATTGACTTCTCTCATTCAACCGAGAGATGAGATCAATCAATGAAAAATTAGTTTCTAATTGAAGCTTTATCTGTACACAAAAATCTTTAGTAAAGGAGGTTTCAAAGTGTCTGTCCAAGTCCATGGTTCATGAATCTTTTTTTCTGCAGAGGCAAGTCTGTGCTGGGTATTGTACTCTTTCTATTGTGCAGTACTGTGAATGAGCAAAAATAATTGGACAATTTCATAACCTTCTTTATTACTCGGCCTGTGACTTTCCCAGGGAGCAACCATCAAAAGTATAAGTTTACAATACATAAATAGGAGAGTACAGAGCGTCAGTCGAAATTAATCAGATGACTCACCTGGTTTTTTGCGAATTTTTACACCTTAAGTAAGCGGAAGCTTAGATGAAAAATCCTGTTTAATTTGAACCACCTTAGTTAGTTCATTGAAGTGGAGAGAGACAATCCTCGGAGAGTTCCCATGAGAAAGACTCGTCAAAAGTTGAACAACATCAATTTGCCAAGTTAAGCTGTACGAGTCAAGGGTTAAGACGGAAGGAACTTTCGGATAAAAAAGATAACTTAGTGGGACCGGTTTATGACTCTTTATGTATGGATGGATCGTATTAAACCTTATTATATAAGGCTGCGGATTTTATTTCCGTGAAGAGAATACTTTTCTCAGTAACAAAAGTTGATACTGTATGACCATCACAACTGCTGGGACACACACATTACACTAACTGGATGTGTGTGAGAGTGTAATATATTCGCTCATTAATTGTCTTGCTGGTAGAAAAATGAAGTGTTTCGGTCAGAAAATCCGGAATTACCACTGCAAAGTGGTTCTTCTGGATGAGCAGGAGCTGATTCAGGAGATTCAGGTAAGGATGATCTTGTCTAATCAATCTCTTTCCTGTTAGACTCTCTCTTTCTACCGTTTCCTTGCGAAAGATCGTCATCTTTCATGTTCATGGTGTAACTATTCTACATCAGGATTATTAGTACCTGAGCTTGCTTTGCTTTGATGCGGAGATTCTGTGTTGATGTGTATTCGGTGGAATGCTGTGGAGCAATGAAAATGAGAGTATATTATACAGTCGGAAATTCTTATGGGCTTTAAATGTTAAAGTGAATTGTAATATTCAAACTAGTTTTAACTTAATATACATCAGGATTGAATAAGTTGATTATGGTTTAAGTGATAGATAGAAGCTCCTTGCGTTTGATCTGGTTTGATGGTTGCATATTTTATTTACATACGTAACGGTATTTCTACTGGTTTTAATTGTTTTTCCATGGGCATTGCGTGAAATTTTTAGTTGTAGGAAATCGGAAAAAATGTGTTAGGTTTATTTGCTGTATTCGTTTTTTGAGAACGCTGTTTAATCACATAAATTAGGCAAGTAACAGTAAAGAATTGTGTTAAACAGTATATTATACATTACATTTCCCAGAAATATTGAGGTAATTTTCAGTCGCAACGAACGGGTATTAGTCTAAATTACCCAAAGCTGACATTTATCCCGTAGAGAAACCGTTGGGTGGTTTATATTATGGATTAGTAAGACATTTGGCAATATTCCGAATGGAATGAATGCGGAGAGACGTAAGCACATTGTGTGCAAAGCTTTTTCCGTGTCAATCAATCTTTGAAGAAACGCAAAGATGATTAAGTTCATTATATTTTAATATCTTTTACCGTACAGAGAAACAACCCGATGGAGGGATAAGTTGAACTTGAAGAGATCACGCTATCTCTCCCGTCTTCAGTCTCTCTTTCTCTCTCGTGTTTACCTCACCAGCTAGTTGTCTTCCAACCATCTCTCAACTTTTATGTTTTGATGAATCAAGATCAGAGTTATGATTTGATCAATTATTATCATTCCATTTAATTAAGAAAGACCGTTGTTGCTTGTTCAGGTCTTCAAGTCAATCTGATGTAGTTTACACTAATCCTTCTCCAAGGATGGCGAGGATGATAAAGCTTTCTTACTTAACTTGACTGAATGCGACAGGTGGACGTCACTTCGCTGGTGTGCAAAAGTCGTGACCAAACTCAACGCTTAATGTTAGGATTGATCTTCAACTTCAAATCGCTCAGTGATGCAATGGTTGTGATTATCATCCCAAGCAATTTATCATTTTTCATGAAATTACAATGGAGAATTCGGAGGGAATCGTCTTATTCCTTCTTACTACATTTATATTTTATTAGGCTATTTTAGATGCATAAAATAGTGTCTACTCCCTGGGGAAAACCAATACAATTATCAGGTCCACTTAATTTATGCGCTTACAAGTGGAAAGGTATTTTCATTGACGAGCAAAATGATGAATGAGATGATGACCCTTTGGGAAAAAATGTGAGCGTCTACCCATTGAGCGTATTTTGTCGTGCATCCAGCAGACAATTTGCAATTAAACATAATCACGTACCAGATGAGAGATTAGAGATGAAAGGAAATATAATAAAAAGTTGATGGAAACTACGGCGAATTTTTGCACAAGAATGAGATGAGAGATAAGAAAAAGCATCTGGTGGTTCATTCAGCAAGAAACGAAGAAAAGGATGAAGTGCAAGTGTGTGTTGATGGTCGGTGGGTATGAAAAGTGTTGGCTAAGGTGATGACTACACGAAAGTACTGTTTCTCTGTTCCTTCCGGTGATCATCTTACTATGTGATTGCCATTGTTGTCACCGTGAGCAATCATCACACTGGATGGACTGATGAGAGTGTCCATCTAATCTCTCTCGTGTAGTCCATCGCCCTTTTCTTCATATCAGATAATGTCACCAGTCACCGTTGTAATTCATAATAGACTTGATCACTATTTCTCTACAAGAGCAACCGCACTTGATAACACTAACCACAGAGACACATTACTTGATCGTCAATGACACAAGGATTTTTTGTTTCAAATCCCCTCAAGAATTCCTGAGTAGAAAATAATGCTAATCAAATTGTCCTAGGCATTCATGTGTGAAATGGCTTAAATGAATTCCGCATGTTTTGGATAAACTCGTCACGATGCATGAATGAAGTACTAATGTGACTTAAGGATTCAATGAGCTCGCACAAGAAGAGTCACATAATTTAAGATAAGATTAGGTAAAGAGGAGAGTTTATCTGAGAGAGGAACCGTAAGAATCCCTGCATTCATTGTGTGGAGTTGTAAAGGTGTCTTCTTAGGGTAGTCAATGGATGTGTTTGCAAATTGCATCTCCGAATTAGACTTAAACGTGTCAAGTAGAGTTGTAATCTGTGAGAGATGAACTTGGGAGAATGAGTGAGTCGGTACGGACCGAGAGAGTCTTCTTGTCTTTACAGACACAATGAAAGTTCATGCAACCAAGTCTAGCTGAATTATCTTACCTGTCTAGAAAAATCTAGAGAGGAGATTCACTTGCAGGTGAGGTTGAATTGGTAAAGTGTCATGTTGTGTTCATGTGTCTGTCTCGCTGCATCGTGTCAATTTGCCGAATGAGCCAGCAGGTAGTGTAAAAGAACAACATTATGGCTTTCGTAATGTTGAATGCGATGCATTTCGTGGTGAATGAATTGCCCATTCATGGACTAAGTCACCAGTGCTTCAATCTTTCATGTTATTCGCACATAAAGAAGGATGCAGTTTTATGGGATTTTTATTCTTTGGTGTCAGGGTGGGTAAAGAATTTTTAATATTTCCTTATGAGGAAAAAATATGAATCATTTTTCAATTTACTTAGTCGAATGAACAGTTTTATACGTGAAACATATGCTTCCTCTGGATATCCTGTTAGATTTCTTTAAGAATTAAGTTGTTCAAGGGGAATGATAACTGAGTAAGTGTTGACATAACGTTGTCTCATCCTTTTTTGTCAGTAACAACTGATACTCTGCTGATGGTTTAATGAATTATCCCGTAATCGGTACATGAGTGCGTCCGTTTATTCAAGCAGAAATTTTTACACTAAGTGTACTTTTGTTGTTGATAAACTGTTTCGCAGCATCGTTGTGTGATGATGTGGGTGATGATATTTTGCACGTTAATTATTGCAACAGTCAAGAGAGGATGAGACATACACGCCCTTATCAAAGAAGAATACAGAGTAGGAGAGTCTATTGGCTCTTTGTATTTCGCATAGTCTGGGCTTAATTATGCCTCTGTCTTAATTCCCTTGTGTGAGTTAATTAACTTCCTGGGTAGCACAGTTTGGTCATTTGTCCTGTCGTCTTGAAAGAGTAATTATCTCGCACGCAGGAAAATATTCTTTTCGAAGGATAATAATCACAGCAGAGCGAGGACAATGTCGTCTGTTGCTTCTAGTCTTAATAGAGTGGTGCAACGATTATGAAGAAGTAAAAATGAGTATATAAATTGAGTTTGTATAAAAATCTGTATAGTACAATGAACGAGAGGCTTTTATAATGAAACGGCTGACTTAAAATTTAGGATAGGAGGATAATCGTAAAAGAATACGGGTTGTTTGTCGGTGTCAGGCACAGGCTGTTTGACTATAGAGAGTATCTTTAATTGAGAAGGTGTGAATTGATTCTTTGTATAAGTCCTCTGACTGATTTCAGCTGAGCTGCAGGAGGTCTGTACAAGGATAGAAAATTATTTTAATGCCATTATCATCCAGATTCTTCGTAGGAGATTGGGTTTAACATGCAAGAGACTCGGTGCATAAGACTCTGAGGACACATATTTTTCTGTGACTGGAGCAGGTTGGTAAAAAAATGCGTTCCATACTAAAGCAAGTAATTGAATGATAGAGTGACTTTAGTAAGATTAATTAAGTCTGCAAGACTCTACGTAGGTATTTAAAGTGGAACAAAGAGTTGACTTAAAGTCTTTGATGGTCAGATCAGGTTGATTTGTCTCAATGTTAGGCTCTTTCATTTAAATTGCAAGTTTTATTTCCATATTCATTAGGTGAGTCAGCAAATTAAATGTAGTTGGACAAAGAGCATCTTATTTTTTGTGGTTAAAAAGAGACGATGATGTCTGGCTGATACTGGTTGATTTGTGAATAATCTTTTGTTTAAGAGAATTATCATCTCTATGCAATTATCTAAATCGCAATACATGAAGCTAAATTGCAAAAAATTAGATTACCTTAATAAAGATGCACGGAGCAGTGAGCAGTTTACACGGTTAGCCAAGCCAAATTAATATTAGGATGATGACAATGAAATAAATTGAAATCTTTTGTGCCTGTCCTTTGCAAAGATTTTCCGATGACTATCTGCATACAAGTGCGTTTCAAGTTCCAATTCGCCTGAAGAGATTTTAGTATTTGACTGTTATCCTTGCTTATGAAGAGATTATTAATCTTCGGTCGCTTTTGTATCAGAGTTTAACGAGAGGTAATGATTTAAACGGCAAAAAGTAGAGAACTGCAAATTAACTGCTTTGCAGTTTATCTCTCCTAGTTGAGGAGCAACACGAACAAGAATAAAAAATGTTTCAAGCGAAGGCCGATTTCGAAAGAGTATTTAGGGAAGTCACACGTACTCTTATATAAGAAGAGATAAAAAATCATTTGAGGAAGCTTCTATTATTCCACCGTTCTTTTGCTGACAGGTCTTTGCTCAACATTTCAACAATGACATTTTTATCTTTGCTCTCAATCCAATTGCGAAGACACTTTCCTAAAAACCCGTAAATTGTTTGCTGTTTATTACAGAACGGCTTATGTGTGTCTGACTTCAAAGGTAAAGAGCATCGGAAAGTACTTACGTACAGCTTTTATTTGCTTGTGCGATGCCTCAGAATGTGAAGGCAATCATGGTGTGGAGTTAGATTAGTTTTTACAACAAAACCGTAAAATATTGGGAAATCAGTGTCTGCCGTTTATTATTTGTTGTCCAAACCCATAAAATTAGGCTGAGTGGTGCGTGGGCCTCTGTCTCGTCTCTCAAATGGAGTCTAAAGATCATGAGAGGTTATAAAAGTCTATAGAATCTAAGTGTCAAGTCCAAGATTAAGTTTTTGAGAAGGATCAGTCGCAGGGACCACCACAAGGATAGCTCTAACATTTTTGGCTGTGTATCTGTGTAGATTTTAACACCACAAGAATACCTGCTGAGCATTCGAATCTCTGCAGGCTAAAAAATGTCTTTCTTGTGTCAGGCGATACCGACCTGACACAGTCAGCACTAAATTGCTCCACACATCTTGGAGATATATTTCATCTTTCACAACAACACACCTCACTTCAGGCAGGTAGACCTACGGAAATAAAGTTTCTTCCTTTAAGGGATGCTTATGCTACATAAAGAGATTTCGAGTGTAAATGACACGTAGCGAATTGCCGGTAAAGAACGTGTCTATTTTTCTCTCTCTCTTGAGGTTGTATTCATTCGGAGGTGGTGGTGGTGTGGTGGCTGGTTAGAAGATCATAAAAACTGTAACTGAAAGTATAAAGATGATGTAAGAACAAGACCCTTTTCTTTCAGGTAAATTACGGTGGGTCCTTCAAAAGCTATCATCCTCGGTTGTATCACTTCGGTTTAACTTTTTCTCTCCCTACGAGACTTCCTTCAAGAAAATTTCTATTTGGGGCTTAATTCTTTTTAAGAAGCTGTAGAAAACGGAGTCTATTATTCCAAATAATAAAACACAAGCAAGGTAGGACTACTTAGGTTAATACAAAAGTTTGTTATTCTAAAGAGAGCCTTGAGCTCTCATATTATTTTAATACTCGCTGGTCTTGCATCACTTCCTCATTTGAATTGAGATTCGAAATTTGACAAGAGACACGTACAAGTGTGTGTGTGTGTGTGCAATTATGAATTCCTGAAGAATTGTACCCTTTCGAAACTCCTTTTGTGTGAGCAAGAAAAGGTGGGGGTATGTGACTATCATCAAGCCATCAATTATTTTAGTAACCCAGCAAGTCCAAGTTGATCTTCAGATCTCTCTGCTCACTCTTCTCAGTGAATCAAATAAAAATGCACATCCGGCTTGTTTCCCTCAGTTAAATGCATAAGTCATAAAATAATAACAATAATAACACTGCAGAGAGGTTCATTCTGCAGTCACCAGAAAGAACTCATTTACAAACGAGCCAAAATCATCTCTCGAGTTTACTTGTTGTAATCGGCTGGTGTAGCAATCTTTTTAGGGGTGAGGGAATTGTATAATGCCGTGAGACTTAAGTCTTTTAAATTCAGAGCATGAAAAACTAAAACTCCCACAGAGTTACTTCAGTGTAAGTACCTGAAACTCGAGTTTGTGAATGAGTACTTACGTATTTTTGCATTGGCCTTAATTTTTTACAGAGCTAGTTATTAATAAATAATTAATTAATGTTACAGTGATAGGGTCATAAATGAGAAGACACTAATTTATACGCAATGCAATATTTATTTTAGCAATTGCTGGGATTTTGTTAGACTGTGGAGGTGAAAAATGTTCGTGCATTCTTTAATCTTGTTCCATCACTAGGAAAACACAAGAATGCAAACACAACCTTATTCCGTCCTTTATTGAACAATTTGTGGCTTAATTCATGAAGCATTGAATTCTGTAGATAACATTTAACTCTGAAACCATTTGTTAAGAATTTATAAGTAATTAAATCTGCAAGAATTCAGGATATGTACATTAGGGAGGGTCTGTGTTTAATATTCAAAGAACACCTTCCAATTACTCTGATTCCTTTAATTACTCCCATCTACCAATCTACTTAATGCAAATGTGACTGTGTCGATAGAAGTTTGAGATTCCATCTCTGCCTCATCTTACGTTTAAGATCATTCAAAGAAAGCAAATAGAACACTCAAAGGGCTTTTGTTTTCTAATGATTTAAGATAAACCCAATCTACTCAACCTTGTTGCTTGTGTGTGATTACTATTTACACGTTGCTTATTACGAAGTACTGTGTGTGGCATGAAATCACTGGGATGGAAATCAGACTGAGTAATTACACGATTATGAATTTAGTTCAGAAGGAATAACATTGCTATTTGAGACATGACCACATGACTCGCACTTTTTAATTCAACGAGTTCCTCTTACACATTGTTTTAATTCACATCGTGAATCGGCAGTTAAGTTTGTGCTTGAAGGACTAAAAACTTGTTGAATCAATTGGAATGTGTTTGCGCGATAACAAGACCATTAGGTGTAGGACTTTTAATAGAGTAGGGGAGTAATTGTAATAATCTTAATAATAGTAATGCGATGACCGAGTGGTTGGATTATTCAATAAGGAGCTCGTTGCATAATGATGAATCGAAGGTGACTGCATCCGATACGCGTTTGGTCGATTGACTGAGATTTATTCAAGTCCAGTTGCATTTTTTAAATGTACTTGTCTCAATAAAACGTCCTAGCCTAGCCCTTGCTACTGGCTATATGAGAGGCCTCAACTGGCTATTTATGCAAATCCCCATTTCTACCGTGTGCACCATTTGATTCGTACACACTTTTTTTCGAATCTTTATTGCTGGCATGCCACTTGGTAAGTGGTAAGTAGTTAGTGGGCTTGTTCCCTGCCAGTTAGGCTTGGGGATTTTAATTACATCAAGAATTTTGGTATCTTTTCCCTCTTTTACAAATCTTTGCTTATCTGAGGTGTTCTCATTAATCTTGGCTACTGTTGAAGGTTGTTTTTACATAGAATTCTATTGGAACTAACGAGAGATGAGATGCTGCAAGGATTCCATTCTAGGGTCATCTTTGTCCTAAATAATAATGCTTTGTGCTTCTTGTGAAGTCGAGATACGGTATCGGCTCTAATAGGCAATACGTGGAACTATTAAGATATCCAGAAAAGACGAAATGGAGATTAGAAATATTGATGTTCTAGCGAAACTTCTGAAAGACAAGGAAATAATGACGAAAATTAAATCATTAAGTGACAGAAAAATCCATTTTAGGACAATTACAGAGTAAACGTAACGTACAGTGAAGTAGGCTTACTTCACCCTTCGTTTTATCGTTATTTCACTTAAGTTTTTCAACTCGGAGATAAGACTAATTGCAAGTTTGCGAGTGTGATAAAGTATGGCGATAAATTCTTCGCTAATAAGTCAAGTTTTTTTTCTATTTGTTTGATTAATAAGTTGATAACAATGTGGAAACATTTGCATAGCCAATAAACTGGTTGACCGTTGTCCCGAACAATTACGTCTCACCCGATGATGAGTGAACGAGTCTGTGTGGGGATCACGCAGACATACGAGTGACTTAGTGACTCCATTGGTGAGATGAGATTCGTTAAGGGTAAACGGGCAACCACATCATTGATTGAGTAGATGCTCTAGATTTCCTTAATCTAATTAGATGGGGAGCATGATTACTCATTTGGTCATCTCTTTATTACGCAGTCTTTACAGTTCGATTCAGGCTAAAAAATAGTTCTCCTTAAGACAGAATTGGGTAGGTGGATGTGTCGAACATTTATTCTCACGCTAGGCTGCCTAAGATAGACATGAAGATAACATCTCTTCGTTTGTTTTAAACTTAACGCTGATTATGAACTGCATCTTAACAGTGTCAACTAACCTTACTTTTAGGAAGGTGAAAAAACTTCAGACTTAACGTGGGCACATGTTTCGGCTCCAATGCACCTGGTTTAGTGACTTTCTAACCGGATCAGTAGCCACAAGTTCGTAGATGTGTAAGGAATTATGGACGCAATTTTTAACCTTTTCTAGTCAGGAGGTGGAAAGGGTAATGCAATTGATATGAATTCCAATGGTTTCGGTCAGATATGCTTTAGATGATTTGTAAGATAGTTTGAAATGCGGTCATCTAAATAAGGAGAATTGGTTTGATTTGTTTTTCGTCAGTCAGACTGGGA
>JAQGBV010002579.1:0-11186 GCA_034698685.1 Isotomurus pseudopalustris | reverse complement strand
TGCGTAAGTGTAGTAGAGAATAGTTGTGCTCACTATTCACTATTCACTCAGCAAAATTTTAGAGAAAGTCTGAATTCTCAAGCAAATAAATAGAGGAGCGGATAAGAGTTACGTGCTTGCTCGAACAAATTATGAAAAGATCAGGGATAAACTTCCTTACCTCATTGATATCCAATTTAATGACTTAATATACGTGCTCTTAACACCAAGTCAGATGTTATCATTGAGAGTACATTTGGATACGAACTTTCATTCGAGAGTCTCATTGAACTTCCACACACTGGGCTTCGTTGTGTGTGAGAATGTTTGTACGTGGAATATGTGGGCTTTTGCTTTTCCTTATTCAGAGGTAAACCCAAGTTCAGTGAGTCAGGAGGTTTAGTCTAAAGAAAATGTTTGTAGAATATTATTGAGATATGATGAGATGATTTGGTTTTGCACGCTACTCAACCGTTTCTTAGAAAGATTAGGTTACGATAACTCAGCAATCTTTGAGCAATTAGTTGCCTCGCATTTCCCACAGGGGTGTATTCCTTGGGTTTCACTCAAGTTCAGAGTCTGAAGTCTTTAGAAGTTCTTTAAATCAACAGCACACAAAGTCTTCTAGAATGAAATTTTGCTCATCTCATGCAAACACAATATAAAATTGTCTATCACTCGTATAGGAAGAAAAAACTTTCACGTCTTATCCTTGATGTAATTACTAACTAAGTAGTACGACTCTTATTAGTGTGAAGAGTATTTTGTTCTTTACCACGTTAGTACATGACATCCAGTGAGCCGGAACTTACAAAGATTATCTTTCCGATTGACCAAAATGTGTGGTCGCTCTATCGTATAGTAATGTCTTGGTCAAGAAACACTTTCGTTTCAATTACACAATCTGTACTATCAAAGTTTGTACAGTGGTTGTTTTACAAGCTTCGTAATACCAACAAATAAACACGTCTTGGGAACTTAATCGAAAGCAAGAGTTCGTTAGTTTCGTTGTAATCTGTGTGTTATTTAGTCTCCTTCTGTCTTGTCGACTTGCATGGAATAATCTACTCGGTTGATGACGATGTTGAGATAGAAAGGCGATATATGACTTCGTGAGAAAGTTCAGAGTTCACTTATGTGTCTTGAATCAAACCGATTCCGAGGTATTACTATTTTACTACAGTAGTCTCGGTAAGCTTTGATAGTTAGGTATCCAATTACACTTTGCTCTACATAAGAGTCAATGAAAAAACAGTGTGGAATGTTCGTCCTCAAGTGATATTCTTCAAAGAGAAGGAATTTTTCCGCTACCCAAACTAATTAATCCAATTTAACGTAACTGATGTTCAGTCTGTGTCAGACGAGACAATCAAAACTGGATTAAATGTACACCACCCGTTTCCTGTTCTTGCGAGGAAAGAAGTCTCAAGGTGTACGCGATAACATGTGGACCAGAAGGGTGTTATTATTTATAGTTTAAGTTTCTTAGGAAGAAGCAGCAGCCGTAAACTCAGGTAGTAGGTAGACACACGAACGTGCCTGGTATCCAATGAGAAGCGAAGTGTGGAACGGATGAAAAAGTTTAATGGGCAAGGTGTTTCCTAAACTTTGTTCTGGATAAGTTAGTTAAGTAGCAATGTCTTAAGAACTGAATGAAACGAGTAGGGAGCTACAAGGAGTGCGTAGCTGGACACAAATGTTTTAAGGCTGGTTCAAAGTGCACTGTCCGTGAATGTCATTTCCTGTGTGTACTTTTTTAGACTCGGCTAAAAAACTTACTTCATCCGGGCCTTTTTATGATTTCAACCCTTTCAAAGAATTAAGAGGTTCCTTTTCACACCAACTTTATGGAAACAACACGATTAAAACGCACTTTTAACTCGGCAAAGTATCTCGTCTCACACAAGAATACACGAGATTCACAAGCGTCAAGTTTTTATCAGCGGTACATGGAGAAATCACCGTGTGTGACGGGAGTCTTCAAGACTTCTCTCCACGCTTATCCGAGACTTTGAAGTTTGCGTGTGAAGTGTGTATGTGCTGTGGTATTCGAAATTTCCGAGAGGAAATATAAAGTGTGAGTTAATACGATGAATCCCACACACTGGCTTGCTTAGCTCAGTACGAAGGACGACTTGGAACTGAGGAATGAATAGGTAGAGGGTTAGTTACACTCGTTGCTGCAATCCAAAATGCACCTTCTACAGCTGCAAGCGAACTCTCCAACTCCAAGAATGGTGGTGAACTTGGTTGCTTCATATGTCAGGCTTATGTTATGGGACTTTTGCAGCATACGAAGTAGTTATACAACATACAATCGCAGAGCTAGGCGAGGAATCTTAACCAAGGTACTACTACTTCTTACTACACAAACTTACTACTCACACAGCCTACTACTACTTCAACAGACTTCCCAGCTACTCGACCAACTTACATAGAACTTCATATACAAAACTTATCCGAATGAAACCATCCATGTCATCAGAGGAGAGAAGGGAAGATTTCTAAGGGGTGAGTAGTGTGTATCGTATCGTACGAGAGAGGAACTCTTGGTAGGAAGACGAAGCCAAAGTATGAAGTTGGTCCTAAACAGCCCTATAAAGTTACCCTCGCAAGAACCAAATAAGCAGTCTTTTATTGAACAACTGCACCCTCACCTCCTCCCTCTATATCTGCAGCAGCAGCAATGATCAAACTACACACTCTGAAGTATTCACTTCAGTCAGAAGAATCAGATTGGAATTGGAATGATATTACCCAACACCCAAGATCAGTTTGAAAAACAACTCCACTGCACAAAGCCTCATGCTTGCGTCTTTTATTGAGCAATAGTGCAATTTAACAAATGCCACTGTTCTTGAGCCTTTCCTTAAGTAAATGACTGCGTCTGCTATTTAATAATTTTAGCATTGAAGTTAAAATAAAGTTGTTTTAAGTAGGAGCCTCAATAAAAAGTTAATTAATCTCGGGCGGACTCCATAAGGAGATAAGGATTAATGTCTGGAGAACCTTGTTCCACTTTCTTTCGGTAGTCAAATAAGTCAAATGAGTAGTGTAATAACTTTCTTATAGTTTAGATTAAGAAATGCGATATATCTTATTTAAAGTGCAACTCTTACAATCAGTTTGAGATGATGAAAGTTTAAAGTTGGATGCCACGGAGGACAAGCAACTCATCTTGTTGGTGTAAAACTATGTTGCAATGAATAGAGATTAAGTAGAATAAGTGTCAGCTGGAAAATATAGAACAAGCTCGGAAGAGATAAGATGATGCAGTCCAGTCAGTCGCATGTTGGGTGGAAGTATATTTTTTCCGTTTGCTAATTCATCCATCCGTCTGGCTGTCTCTTTCATATCAAGGAAATGGAGTTGCGAAGAAGAATTATTATGCAATGGGTGGTACTTTTTCTTCGACTTGTCTGGAAAAAACTCATTCTTCATCGATCTACGAAGCTTCACAGATGACGATGAGAATGCAGTGCGTCCAATTACTATAATTAATTACCTATCTGAGTAAGGAGAGGAATGTGAATGGACTTCGGAACACGTCGTGTTCCAACCACCAAGAAGGTGCAAGAGTATAAAAGAGACATATCTAATTTGCTACGGGTGTGTGTGTGTGTGTTAGTTACAAAGATACAAACACCTTTTGCCTGCCAAAATACTGTAGAGCATCACACAGAAACCTTCAATACAAAAACAAGGTTTTAGAACGTGAAAAAATCTTACACATTCTTTCTCAAGAAGGAAAATCACAATGTTCAGCAGGAGCAGTTCATGTCATCCTGTACACTGTGAGCAAGTCAATCTACTTGTCGCTCTATGGGAATTATAAAACTATGGGGGAGTCTTTTAAGTCTCTCAGGAGGATTCACAGAAAAGAAACGAGCTGAGATGAAGAAAAACAGGGCGAGGAGAGCAAATTCATTGAATGTGCACAGAGTAATAATAATCTTTAAAATGTAAACCTCTGGTTGCACACAAACAATTTCCTCTGAACTTCTTCTTCTTCTTCTTCCTTCACCCTAACTTTTCATGTTCTTCTGACTCTTGCCACTCTGACATATCGCATCCGGTTGGATTTCTTTAAAACCTTCGAGGGTTTTGTAAAGCTTAGTTCAGAATTTTAGAGAGTAATCTCAATTTCTCCTTAATTGCTATCCAACTTTACGTGTGTAAACTAACCGTGGGTTTGCACCCTTTTTCTCCTCTATAAGCTAGACACATATTCCAAGTTGAGTTGAACGTAACCCATATTATCATCATTTCGTTAGGCTGAAACCTTAAAAAAACCTGTACATATTTCTCGTGTTAGAACTTAGAAGGTGCATTATCAAAATCATAAAAATTACTAAAACATCTAAAAAGTGGCCATTACACTTGCATTAAAGCAATACTACAGCATGTGCAGTGGAGTTCGAATCGCCTTCAAATGACTTTTACGAAGCATTTGTGAAGTCACCTACACAGCAAAAATCCGATTTATGACTTGTTTGTTACTTAATCCCTTTATTTTTTAAGGGATCGTAAACAGCTTCCGCTTCTTATTAACTTAGACTTTTAACAGACCAGCCCATGTCTTTGTGGTAAGATGAGTTGCTTCGAATCAACGTGGAATGAAATGACCTGATAACTCACGTTTTAAAGGTTTTTCTCACACTACATGTACACCCAAATCACTTGAGAGAGTGTTGAGTTCCGATTCCGATAGAGTCGCATGTTCTTCGAGTTATACCTCAGGTGTATTTTTTCTATGAACTATTCACAGCAGCTAAAAATATAGGTGGGTGAAGTTCATGAAGGCATTACCTCAACTGTTACAACCACAACTAATCAGTCATGTCGACTTAAAAATTCCTTGAATAAAAATACTACACTTCTCTGCATGAATTCGATTATTATTATGATTATTATGAACTGAGGGATGAAATATGGAATTATTGAATGTGACTTCTCCGTGCTCAAAAGAATATTGAGGGGGCTTAAAAAGCCTTTTATTCCTTTCCTTTTGACAGAGTCATCTTGGTCTGATTATGTATGCTAAAGAAGAGTCTCGATACTTCCTGACTGTTGAAGTTATGTGAGCTGCTACTTCATTTCTCAGTTCAGAGGGCCGTCTTCCTCGTAGGAACACAAGCAACGAACCGAAGAAGGCCTATCCTCATTCCATTCCGTCTCATTTAATAAACAATTTGATATTTATTACAGAAAAGGAAATACAAAATCCTTCAAGTCTCATTAATCATCCCCCTGTCCACTAAACATCATCAACAACACCATTATTCCATTCCGGATAAGTGCCAATCCTACACACTTACATTATTAATTTTAATTCACGTTTTTCTACCCTGCCACCTTCTTTCTGCCCCATAGATTCATCGGTATGCAACCTCACTGTTTTATCTCACGAGAATGAAGAGTCTGCTGAGGAGAGGCAGAGAACTCTGACTGATTACAAAGTCATGGGAATGCATTCCTTTTACTCCTTTGAGCTGCGTTCAATGAAGCAATATGTGGGATTAGATAAGTCAAAAAGAAACTTTGCCATCTAATGCTATTGACGATTGTGACGAGAGATTTACCAGAAGCACACACACACACAGACATTCTTGCAAGTCCATCCGTTAACTGATTACAGGTCAAGGTTGGTATTAATATTTTAATAACTTCTAAAAGCTTTTCCCTCTATATGGAGTGAGTCTCGAATCGTCCAACGGATCTTTATTAAGATCCTTAATTTTATTCTTGCTGTTCGGTTCAAAGGAGAAGAACTCAATCGTCTGGCTTACTTCATCAATCGGAATTCCTGAACGGGACGATGATGATGAGTTCAAACACTGCTTAAGCCACCCCTGCTGTGACTTGCTCTTGACTAATTTGAAGAGGTGCATCTGTGTAACTTAACACCACCCGTCTCAAAGGAAATTGAAATCCTTTTTATGACATTCGTTCCATAATTCGGCAAAGGTAAAGAGCCTCTCGTGAACTAAAACTAAATGGTCAACTTGTGGCGTGGCGAGGGATCCTGTGAAGTCACTTCTGATCTTTACTACTTGTCTGAGCTGTGGAGTATCTATTGACGAGAAGGTTATGAGGAGAACCAGCACCCATCTCAAGAATCTCATCTCATAATCCCTCACGAAAGAACCGAAGTTTCTTCTCCATCTATTTCATGGCTTAAATTAGGCACTCATCAGGCAGAGAAAAGAGCCTGCAGATGAAATAACTCTGAGAGCTGGTGGAATTATTATTACACCCAAAAATGTACGCGGAGGATTCGGTCGATTTGCCTCGGGTCAATGCAATAATTCAGAAAAAAGTATCATGACATTTTACAACTTTTAAATAAACTGTCGATTATTCGGCTCTAAAAATCTTGTTTTAAATCGATAAAAATGAAACAAAAACCTGTTTCCTTTGAAGTAATTTAAACTTTGGCTTATGTTTGGTGTGTCTGTTTAATGGTGCAGAGAGAAGAGTTGGTGAATAATCCGAATAGCCCATTACATGTATTACACACCGAAGGAGAAGAAGACTCACACCATCACCAGCAACCAGCGATGATGATGATGGGGATGATGATGGAGAGAAGATAGAAGTTCCGTAGGATTTGGAAGAACAAAACCAGCATTGATTTCAGCCCATCTTTGCCATTGCATGAGGAGGATAATCATAATGAAGGTATTACTCTTGGACCGAACAAGTGTAAATTACCATTAGGCACATTACTGAAATGAGATTTTACTTCCAAAATGCCTCAGAAAACTTGACAGTGTACGGTGCATAGTAATCACAGATTCGAGCAGAATATTTGATTGCTATTGTAGCAACTATGAAGTTATGGGCATTTGAGTGGCAGTTTGTGAGATTTGCATGTTGTAGTCTGTAGCATTCCTTTCACGAGCTTCTATAGGGAAAAGATCATAAAACTTGAAACTGCACACACCTGGTCCTCTATACTTATATATTATACGATACCCGTTCAATTTAATCTGGAAAGGTAAATGATGAATCTCTCGGAGCTATTAAATGAGACAAGAAGTTGTTCAGCGGAGAGAATGAATAAGGGTGGTATTTAATGTGGCTGTAAATAAATAGAGGTGATCACAAGGATCCAATAATTCTGAAGCCTGCCACTACCATTGATGCTGCTGCTTACCTTTAAAACTCTTTAAAAGTCAGACTGTGGACTGTGTTGTATGCAAATTAAAATAAATACCTGACTGGTGAACATTAGGAAAGTCAGTCATGCGATGGTCTAGGTCAGAGTCAGAAATTGCAAGGCACAACACCACAGGGAGACTAACTATAATATGCAAGATTGTATGTGTGTGTTGATCTATTCATGCATCTCTCAGAAGAATTGTGAGGGCACATCTCAAGTCACGACTAACGGGAGGGAAATCATCTCATCCCCACTCCTTAGAAATAGGATAATCCGGGTTAAAACTCATGAATGAAAGCTCGCGAGAGAAATGATGCATGATGAATTGATGAGATTATGGAATCTGTAATGAGGTAAATAATTGCCTCTAAACCTGATCGATGGGAGGAAGAAGAAGAGTTGATTTCTATTAGATTACAGAAGCAAGCATCGCACTCATCAATTATACCTCAGTCAGGTTCATGTCTTGAGGAGAAGCTATAAAGTAAATCCCATTTGCGAATTATGAGAGTCTTAATACCTACGTAAGTGGTGAATTTGTGTGTTATGGCTTATTTAACCGGGTTTAACCTTAAACAGCAGAAAAACTTGTGTGATGATGGCACTTGCATGCGAGCTGTGGTGTGAGTTCTTTCATCTCTCCTCGCCTGTAAGTACTTTCCTTATTAAATTATGCATCTTATCATGAAGTAGACTTAATCAAATTTCAAATCCAATTTGCGAAATGACACCTCAGAAATCCCTCAAGAAATAAGAAAGACTGTATGGCTATGTGCATACAATTTACATCCTCCTAACTCCTAATATGATTAGCTATTCCGTAAGTTCATAATAAGACCTACGCTCAAAGAAACAGTAAAGGAGCTTCAATTTTTTCATTGTGCTAGTCTATCAAGCAGAACCAACCTTATTAATTCATAAATCTACGAAGGAATGCACAATTTCTCTGGGATTTTGGTTTTCACGTTCTCTCTTCATGATATCATCAGCCGTCATGTTTCCGGATAAGAAATCAAGAAATGCAGATGTGGGTCTTCGTTCTCACAAATCTTTTGCGAGTTGATTTCAACTCCAACGCATATCGAAGATTGACTTTGATTACATTGGAGACTAAAAGTAGGGTAAACTTCGAGTGGAGTTGAGTTACATTTAAAATAAAAAGTTTTTCACATCCTTGAATTGTAGTTGGAGGATTGAGTAAAAATTTCATCGATTGTCAAGTCTCAAGTGTCGATTGTCCTAACCTCCTAACGTCCTAACTAATAGGAATTACTGGTACAAAGGAAAGAATAAAAAGCTAGAGAAATTTTGCATACACTCAGACATTCAAGTTAATTAGCTAACATTGTGTAAATTCGATATCATTAAGTGCATTTACTAATAACAATAATGCAAGCATTATCAACCACTTGAAAATGCGGATATGCGATGTGTGAATGTGTATGAGTGAACATTCCAAAAGCCCAGGAACGCGTATCGTCAAACATACACACACAGGTTGTTAATTACATCGTTAGCCCATTAGAACTTTAAAAGCAAAGAACAAAACTGGATAAGGTTAAATACATTGCAATTTAACTTCAGTGTATCGTTAAATATTACGTGTCCAACACAACATGTACTCTCTCAGGTACATTATTTAATCAAATTAATTTTTCTGTTCAAAGTAGTCAACCGGAAAAATAAATATTATCACGTAGTTGAATCGTACAATCGAAGATTTTAATTTCTAAACGGTGTATTACCTCAGGCAGCGTTTATTCGCTTGGTTGTTCGTAGAAAACGAAATCTTGCACACATAATAAGGGAGTCACTAATATAATAATAGACAATAATAATGCAATAATACATCGGAAATGAGTATCTTAGATTAATCGAAACACAATGCATGAGCGATGTGAAAGTTTGTATCGCGCTATAAGCACCTGACTGACTGAACTTCTCAGCGTGTAAATAAATAATAGACAAGTATGACTTAACCACACACATACTTAATAGTAAATACATTCGGAATCTTAAAATAGACTCGTAGAATGTATTTGTGTAAGAGAAATTCAAATATGATAACTTCATTATTCTAGTTTAATGCTTCGTAAATTCTACATGAATGCTTGCGTATTAAACTGTAATAATAAAGAATTGTTGACTTTATCAATACTTAAGTTGGAGTTGAGTGTATTTAAAGGTGATTTATATTCAAGCCACAGTAACAAACAGATGAAAATGTTTGCCAAGAAAACCACCCACACAGCGGAATGTCACTGCGAATGCATATTATATGCATGCAACATATTAAAGACTTGAATGGTTTTTATATAAAGGACGGCATTTTCTATCGATAGAAAACCGACAATGAACTTAAGGAGACGTTATAATAGTGCATTGTTTGATAAATTTTCTCTGGATGAAGATGCACGGAAGGAACTTGAGACGAGCCTCAAGGATAACAAGAAGCTTGGCGTTTGAGATGAAAGCATTCGAATGAATGAAATGAAAGCGGTTGACAAGTCAAAGATAGGATGTGAGTGTGTGTGTATGTAAACTTGTGTGTATGTGACGACTCGTTTGAGAGTCAATTTTCGCCAAGGAGTTAAATGGAATGCAAGCAAGAAAAAAATGAGATATAAGCTTTAGCTTAATGGGATATTAGGAGATGATTATAAGTCATAAAATGAAGTTTGATTACCTTGTCCTTGCTGCGATGGGGCTGGGGGGTTGGTGGCAACTAGATTTCCGTCTTTGTGAGAAGAACTGTCATCGATTCTTCGTCTTTCATCATCATCGTCATTATGATAACCATCTTTGTTGCTGTGCTCATCTCTTTTTACAACGGAGTCTTTCGAAGCCGCCTTCCGTTCCGTTCGATTAATTACACTTGTTGTCTCTGAGCAATTTAGGGTTAATGAATTATACCGACGGACTTCTAGCTTCTTAGAGGCAGCTCTTGCAGAGTAATATCCGCCTACGGTACCGTAAACTGATTCCCAGTCACCTGGAATTTGCACACAAGGAAACGAAAATTCTTAACGGAGTCTCGACTAAAGTCTTTTTGATAGAGAGAATAAATAAACCTATTAAGTTTTAACAAGAGTACTGTTCAGGGAATTGTGATTATTATAGCCTAATTACTTTAATTCATTTGTTTTCATTCATTTAAAAGTACTCAAGTATTTAATCACGGATTAAACGGAACTCCCTCCATTTAAACACATTCCAGGGGGTTACACAATCAATATTTTTCATAAATGCTTAAGTGATATCGTAAAAATCATAGTTGTACTTGTCTCTCTATTTCTCACGATTCGTGTAGCTTTGAAAAATGGTTTTCCGTTCGGCGAAGGTCAAGGAAGCTTAATAAGGTTGTGTAATTCTTATGAACTTTTTAAAATGCTGCTCTTAACTCGTAAACCAGTAACCAGCCACTAATAAAGCTTATCTTATGCGTAGAGTTTGTGTATAGCGTAGAGGGTGAAGAGTTTGGAAGCATTAATTTTACTTCTAGTCTTGCCATCATCAATCAGTTTGAAATGTTCACATCAAATTAACTTGAGCTTTTTTCACCTTCTCGTCTGAAGACAAGCAATAGAGTCACTTTTAATCATAAGAACAAGAACAATGCTTAGTCGCACCACAAATGGAAGAACTTATCGCAAGGTCGAATTTAGAGAAACCTAAAAATGGTTCAATACAGATAGAAACTTGTTTTTGAGGCGAGTAATTTTTCACTGCGAAGTGAATTTTGCAATATTTATTCCAAGCATATCTCCTGGACAAGAAGAAAGGACTTTTAAAGGCATAATCTTATTAATACGAACTGCGTACTATGACTTTAATTGGGAATATGAATTCACAAAGCAAAATTACTCATCTAGTTGGAATGTCACATTCCCACTCAATCAAAATTATTTTACTATCTCCCCTTTGAGTTATCTTGAAGACCGATGTACATTTCATTTAAATTAATTTCCTCAAGCCGTAATATGGATGAACATTTTAAAATTGTAATGAAACATCATTTATTTACATGCAGCGACTAGACAAT
>JAQGBV010002578.1:0-11192 GCA_034698685.1 Isotomurus pseudopalustris | reverse complement strand
GCGTAGTAAAGTAAGAAGTGAACTCGCATTTATGAAGGGATGTAGAGAAATACAATTTGCTTGCCATAGCCTTAGATTACGGTTAATTCTTCTGTTTGTATAACATTCATCTAGCCAACTGTTAGATATTAATTAGTACTGACCGTACACCTTCAATGAAATCTATTTGTTAGTCAGACGGTAACAATACTAAATCTTGTAAAGTTTGTATCTGCAGAAAAGTAATTACTCTCTTAATTCTTTTAAAATAATAGCTCTCCTTCACTTACGATACATAAGTTTTATCTACATTGTTCGAAGCATCTTTGCATTCTTGGATAATAAAAAAGTTAAACTGAGAATGCAAAGCAGAATTATATAATGTAAATTACATACATACATTATATTTTTTGCAACGCACAGCTTACACGTAACGTTGAAATAGTAAGTTAAGTTTAAAGTATTTATTCCATAGTAAAATAAGATCTCATGTCTAACATCTGAGACCGAGAGGGGATTTTGGCTTGAGAACGATCTTATCTGATGTATTTATCAAAGTTCAGGTTTACATACATTCGAACCTGGTGCGCTTGGGCTATTAGCCACAAAATCAATTTTTTAGGTCCATCAATTTCAAACATAAACAAAAGAATAGTAGCAAGGAGTGCAGAGCAAAAAATTATAAAGACTATCTGCGTACTTCCGCTAATTTTGACTGGAACTAATCTCTCCTTTCGCACCAGATTACTTCGAATCACATCAGTTGCATTAAGTCTATCCGCTTGAATTCGGCTCATTGTTGTTCTCTTTAGAAAAGAGTATATTCCAGTCTCAACGAGATGCTTAAGGATCTCCAGGGCACCAGATGTTCCGGATCCAACAATGCTCCACTTAAAATGCTTTACAAATTTCTCTTCCTCTGACACTTGAAATCTGATCCAAGGATACTTCCTCCGAAGATAGCTAACTTGGTTTTTTAAATCTTCGCGCTTCTCGATCCACGCCGACTTCCCACACTGAACAATTTCCTCCTCAACAAGAATTGCTTTGTTGGGATGTCCTGTTTTTATATTGTAAGTTAGTGGGACTCTTCTATGATGAACGTATTGTAAACTGAAGAGCTCTGTCAATTTTTTACGTTCGAATTTGTTCCTGTTTACTTTTTTTCGCCGCCAAAGTTCATAAATAGATTCCTGCAAAAGTTTAGTGACCTCCAAATCCAAGATAACGTAAAAGGAAGTTAACCAATATTTCTTGTTTCCCCAATGAACACCGTAAGTATCTTCCCAAATCCGATCTCCCAAAGAAGCCGGGACAGACAAGATTGAAAAACAATCCTTCTTCATCGGGAAACTTTCCAACAACTCGTTTATTTCAACAAATGTTCTGTTATTGTTAATTATATTGGCATCCAACATGCAAGCCAAATCTTTGAATGTCTGTAGCTTTAAGAAACGAAGGGGCAAATTATGTTCGAAAATGAAGTGACTGCGATATGAAATTGTTACAATGACTGAAAGAAGTAGCCACGCTGAGATTAGCAAACGAAAAGGATTTGAATTATTTAGAACTTTCGGGAGGAAATAGCCTCGCTCAAAGACAAATGAAATGAAAAATAATAGAGCACCGTAGCTTGTCCCTCCTTTACCGAGATATCTTATGTACAGGGTGGCAAGGAGAGAAAGAACCACAGGCGTGATGAAGATGCCAGTCCAAGCTTCAAGTTGGAAAGGATTTGTGTAGACACGAAAGCTGAGCTGCTGTGCGTTGTAGCAAGTGAGGTAAGTGTATCCTGCGATGTCCACAATCACCGACTGTGGCTGAGAAAGTTCTCCTACAATTTGAACTCCTTTCTCTCCTATTATTTGTGGAACATAGTCACCAAGCTGTGTAAGTGGAACAAATTGAGGCCAGTTTAGGTTTTTGCATTTCCGAACATTGAAACTGCAGGTTAGAGTGGCGTTGCTTTTATACGCGAGCAAAGCGGCGATGTAGATATCGTGCGAGTGAAGTGTTAGTGGATTTCTTAGGGCCATTTTTTGGGTGTCGAAGTTTTTGACTGACGCCTCATCGTCAGCAATGGAGTCTGTTGAAACGGACCAATACTTGTACGAAATTTGATTCGTCTTGTAAAAGGAGATGGACAGCTTTTTTTGGATACTGCACTTTGAGTCCCTCACCTGAGGTATGTTTCGGTGTCTAGCAAGACAGAATTTATCTCCACGCAAATCTGAATTGTGCGTTATCAGAAACGCAATGTTTGACGTTACAAGGAAAACCAGCTCTGGTGAAGGGGTTTTGAATGCATAAGACGGCGGATCCACGACAAGGATATATCTGTTGCTGATAATTCCCTCGTATTCAGTGAAGTCAATATATTCTCCCGCACCTTTAGGCAGGTAGTTCGCGTTTCTGCCCAGAATAATTCCCGCAGCGTCGCCTTCATAGAATTCGTGAGATATGTAAAGAACAATTAGACGGCATTCGAGGCGTTTTGAATTAAGAATGCTGAATCGCGGTGCAACATTTCGGTAATCTTGATAGCCCTCGTAACCATGCAGTAGTTTGTATTCCAAAGGAACGTAAGTGGTTGAGTATGGAGATCGAAAAAGTGCTAGATTAGAGACAGGAATGAAATTGTGGGATTGAAGGAGGTCGTCGTAAACCAGGTGAATGTGGCATGGGAATATGTCCTGCAGAATATCGTGGAGTATCGGACCTTCTTTTAAAACCTCACAACTACATTTTACGATGCTAAACAAAAGTACCAAAACTGTGTAACTGTAGCAGCTAATTCTAAATGTCGTCGTGAATCCTTTGGTCGGTATCATATTTGGAATATTGTCCTATTAAATTTTTTAAAAAGAGATCCCAAGTCAACAATATGTGAATCCGAGTTTGGTTTTGCTTGTGTCGTTGAGAGTGTCAAATGAGTAGTGCACAGAAATGTAAAGACTTGCGATAAATGTGTCAGTGTAAAGCTTAAGGAATGCTGATGAAGTGTATAATATGAATAGATGCACTGAAGTGCCAAATTATAGACAATAAATGGTAGAGTGTTCGTCATCAAGATATATAATTCTTAAGTATGTAAGTTATGTATGTACTCATTTCACTTACTGTGATGGGGCACATTTACGTAAGGCTAATTCTGGTTTACTACATACCCATATGCGAAATATGTAAGCATACCTTATGGACTCTGAAGCTTTCTGACAGTAAAAACTACGTTGGGAGAAAAAATTTAATTATAAGCTATTGCTAAAGGAGCTAACCGCAAATTACATCTGCTTGAATTTCGTCCAAGCTTTTAAGCCCGAACTAATCGGGAATAATTGTAGTTGACAAAACATAGCAGACACAACTAAGCCATATTCCCTCGTTGGATCCACGAAGTGCTAAAACATTCATGTTTCGCAATTACTGCTAAACTCACAGTTCCAAACTTCCTGTCCTTAAACAGCGGACGAATGCATTGGTATCTCATGTTGAGTATACGGCAGCTATCTGTCTCAATTATTTTCCTGGGGGAAATGAAAATGTTCACAATCCTGTTTATACGGATAAAATTATTTTACTTCAGAAAAGTGTTGACGTGTTTATCTATTAATATTTATCATTTTGGGGTGTGTGTGAATGTGGATTTTGCATCAAAATCTTAGAATTCAGAATGTTTGCTAGGACTTTTTCTTAGATTGAGGGTAATCACGAAGCGTCGTAACGTTGTAGAATTTGTTTCGTAAAGTCATTTAGGACGTGGGGCTGCTACAAGGAGCTGATTGAAAGATAACCATTAATGAAACCCTTATTGTATTAAACAAGACATAAGGAGAATACTAGTAATTTAAAAAAATTATATTGTAATCCTGACAGTGGGAATTTCTAATAGTTTGGTACTAATAGTGATCATTTAGGTTTAAAGTTAATGATCAAATATTATTTTATTCAATTTAGTCTCAATTTTTCCCCATAATCTTACACACCAAACTACACATAACCTTCATTTCAAACTCTCAACTCCCTTCCCTCTTCTCTCGTCGTCTCCTTCTCCTCAAGTCCTGGATTACTCCCACTCATAAGTAATTTGATTGTAACGATAAAACCAACCTAGGTGTCCACTTCATCTAAATGTTAACATTTCATAGTTGCACAATTACATCATCCTCCTATTCTCTCGAGCTAATATAGATTAGGCTTAATTATCGTTTCATATTTATTTGCATATTTAGCTATTATACTCTTGACTAGACGCTTACAATATACAGTGTAAGCATCAAACCCGGTTCCAGTGTAAATGCACTGTACACGTTTGGAATTTTGTTTCTAACTAAATCTTTAAGAAATATGTTTCACAATCCGACTGTTTTTGGACTCACCTATTTACTGATGTAATAAATATATTTTGTAGGGTAATATATCCCAGACATAAATTTTAGTAAGCTTAATTTACCATTAAAAATGAATTAAATAACGAAAAAACCCTCAATTGCAACTTTGAATTACGAATTGGCTATCCAAATTAATTTGGTGAACGAATTTAATTAAAATATTTCTCAAAACTCAATTTTAAATGAATTCGAGCCTGTTGCGTCCGCCATTTTAGCCACCAAAATGATTTTCGAATTCCATCGAATTCAACAACAAACCAAAGAATAGTAGCGAATAGTGCAGAGCACCAAATTATAAACACGGTCTGCACACTTCCTCTTATGTGGACAGGCACAAATCGCTCACTTTGAACTAACTTACTTCGAATTCTACTGGTGGCTTTAATTCTCTCGGGATGGTTTCTTACCATTGTTATTCTTTTAAGAAAAGCGTATATTCCAGACTCCACTAAATACGTAAGCGTCTCCAGAACACCGGATGTTCCGGAACTAGTAATGCTCCATTTTACATGCTCCACAAATTTCTCTTCCGTTGAAACTTGAAATGTGATCCAAGGATATTTCCTCCGAAGATAGCTAACTTGGTTTTTTAAATCTTCGCGCTTCTCTATCCACGCCGACTTCCCACACTGAACTATTTCCTCCTCAACAAGAATTGCCTTATTTGGATGCCCTGTTGCAATATTTTAAGTTAGTGGGACTCTTCTATGATGAACGTATTGTAAACTGAAGAGCTCTGTCAATTTTTTACGTTCGAATTTGTTCCTGTTTACTTTTTTTCGCCGCCAAAGTTCATAAATAGATTCCTGCAAAAGTTTAGTGACCTCCAAATCCAAGATAACGTAAAAGGAAGTTAACCAATATTTCTTGTTTCCCCAATGAACACCGTAAGTATCTTCCCAAATCCGATCTCCCAAAGAAGCCGGGACAGACAAGATTGAAAAACAATCCTTCTTCATCGGGAAACTTTCCAACAACTCGTTTATTTCAACAAATGTTCTGTTATTGTTAATTATATTGGCATCCAACATGCAAGCCAAATCTTTGAATGTCTGTAGCTTTAAGAAACGAAGGGGCAAATTATGTTCGAAAATGAAGTGACTGCGATATGAAATTGTTACAATGACTGAAAGAAGTAGCCACGCTGAGATTAGCAAACGAAAAGGATTTGAATTATTTAGAACTTTCGGGAGGAAATAGCCTCGCTCAAAGACAAATGAAATGAAAAATAATAGAGCACCGTAGCTTGTCCCTCCTTTACCGAGATATCTTATGTACAGGGTGGCAAGGAGAGAAAGAACCACAGGCGTGATGAAGATGCCAGTCCAAGCTTCAAGTTGGAAAGGATTTGTGTAGACACGAAAGCTGAGCTGCTGTGCGTTGTAGCAAGTGAGGTAAGTGTATCCTGCGATGTCCACAATCACCGACTGTGGCTGAGAAAGTTCTCCTACAATTTGAACTCCTTTCTCTCCTATTATTTGTGGAACATAGTCACCAAGCTGTGTAAGTGGAACAAATTGAGGCCAGTTTAGGTTTTTGCATTTCCGAACATTGAAACTGCAGGTTAGAGTGGCGTTGCTTTTATACGCGAGCAAAGCGGCGATGTAGATATCGTGCGAGTGAAGTGTTAGTGGATTTCTTAGGGCCATTTTTTGGGTGTCGAAGTTTTTGACTGACGCCTCATCGTCAGCAATGGAGTCTGTTGAAACGGACCAATACTTGTACGAAATTTGATTCGTCTTGTAAAAGGAGATGGACAGCTTTTTTTGGATACTGCACTTTGAGTCCCTCACCTGAGGTATGTTTCGGTGTCTAGCAAGACAGAATTTATCTCCACGCAAATCTGAATTGTGCGTTATCAGAAACGCAATGTTTGACGTTACAAGGAAAACCAGCTCTGGTGAAGGGGTTTTGAATGCATAAGACGGCGGATCCACGACAAGGATATATCTGTTGCTGATAATTCCCTCGTATTCAGTGAAGTCAATATATTCTCCCGCACCTTTAGGCAGGTAGTTCGCGTTTCTGCCCAGAATAATTCCCGCAGCGTCGCCTTCATAGAATTCGTGAGATATGTAAAGAACAATTAGACGGCATTCGAGGCGTTTTGAATTAAGAATGCTGAATCGCGGTGCAACATTTCGGTAATCTTGATAGCCCTCGTAACCATGCAGTAGTTTGTATTCCAAAGGAACGTAAGTGGTTGAGTATGGAGATCGAAAAAGTGCTAGATTAGAGACAGGAATGAAATTGTGGGATTGAAGGAGGTCGTCGTAAACCAGGTGAATGTGGCATGGGAATATGTCCTGCAGAATATCGTGGAGTATCGGACCTTCTTTTAAAACCTCACAACTACATTTTACGATGCTAAACAAAAGTACCAAAACTGTGTAACTGTAGCAGCTAATTCTAAATGTCGTCGTGAATCCTTTGGTCGGTATCATATTTGGAATATTGTCCTATTAAATTTTTTAAAAAGAGATCCCAAGTCAACAATATGTGAATCCGAGTTTGGTTTTGCTTGTGTCGTTGAGAGTGTCAAATGAGTAGTGCACAGAAATGTAAAGACTTGCGATAAATGTGTCAGTGTAAAGCTTAAGGAATGCTGATGAAGTGTATAATATGAATAGATGCACTGAAGTGCCAAATTATAGACAATAAATGGTAGAGTGTTCGTCATCAAGATATATAATTCTTAAGTATGTAAGTTATGTATGTACTCATTTCACTTACTGTGATGGGGCACATTTACGTAAGGCTAATTCTGGTTTACTACATACCCATATGCGAAATATGTAAGCATACCTTATGGACTCTGAAGCTTTCTGACAGTAAAAACTACGTTGGGAGAAAAAATTTAATTATAAGCTATTGCTAAAGGAGCTAACCGCAAATTACATCTGCTTGAATTTCGTCCAAGCTTTTAAGCCCGAACTAATCGGGAATAATTGTAGTTGACAAAACATAGCAGACACAACTAAGCCATATTCCCTCGTTGGATCCACGAAGTGCTAAAACATTCATGTTTCGCAATTACTGCTAAACTCACAGTTCCAAACTTCCTGTCCTTAAACAGCGGACGAATGCATTGGTATCTCATGTTGAGTATACGGCAGCTATCTGTCTCAATTATTTTCCTGGGGGAAATGAAAATGTTCACAATCCTGTTTATACGGATAAAATTATTTTACTTCAGAAAAGTGTTGACGTGTTTATCTATTAATATTTATCATTTTGGGGTGTGTGTGAATGTGGATTTTGCATCAAAATCTTAGAATTCAGAATGTTTGCTAGGACTTTTTCTTAGATTGAGGGTAATCACGAAGCGTCGTAACGTTGTAGAATTTGTTTCGTAAAGTCATTTAGGACGTGGGGCTGCTACAAGGAGCTGATTGAAAGATAACCATTAATGAAACCCTTATTGTATTAAACAAGACATAAGGAGAATACTAGTAATTTAAAAAAATTATATTGTAATCCTGACAGTGGGAATTTCTAATAGTTTGGTACTAATAGTGATCATTTAGGTTTAAAGTTAATGATCAAATATTATTTTATTCAATTTAGTCTCAATTTTTCCCCATAATCTTACACACCAAACTACACATAACCTTCATTTCAAACTCTCAACTCCCTTCCCTCTTCTCTCGTCGTCTCCTTCTCCTCAAGTCCTGGATTACTCCCACTCATAAGTAATTTGATTGTAACGATAAAACCAACCTAGGTGTCCACTTCATCTAAATGTTAACATTTCATAGTTGCACAATTACATCATCCTCCTATTCTCTCGAGCTAATATAGATTAGGCTTAATTATCGTTTCATATTTATTTGCATATTTAGCTATTATACTCTTGACTAGACGCTTACAATATACAGTGTAAGCATCAAACCCGGTTCCAGTGTAAATGCACTGTACACGTTTGGAATTTTGTTTCTAACTAAATCTTTAAGAAATATGTTTCACAATCCGACTGTTTTTGGACTCACCTATTTACTGATGTAATAAATATATTTTGTAGGGTAATATATCCCAGACATAAATTTTAGTAAGCTTAATTTACCATTAAAAATGAATTAAATAACGAAAAAACCCTCAATTGCAACTTTGAATTACGAATTGGCTATCCAAATTAATTTGGTGAACGAATTTAATTAAAATATTTCTCAAAACTCAATTTTAAATGAATTCGAGCCTGTTGCGTCCGCCATTTTAGCCACCAAAATGATTTTCGAATTCCATCGAATTCAACAACAAACCAAAGAATAGTAGCGAATAGTGCAGAGCACCAAATTATAAACACGGTCTGCACACTTCCTCTTATGTGGACAGGCACAAATCGCTCACTTTGAACTAACTTACTTCGAATTCTACTGGTGGCTTTAATTCTCTCGGGATGGTTTCTTACCATTGTTATTCTTTTAAGAAAAGCGTATATTCCAGACTCCACTAAATACGTAAGCGTCTCCAGAACACCGGATGTTCCGGAACTAGTAATGCTCCATTTTACATGCTCCACAAATTTCTCTTCCGTTGAAACTTGAAATGTGATCCAAGGATATTTCCTCCGAAGATAGCTAACTTGGTTTTTTAAATCTTCGCGCTTCTCTATCCACGCCGACTTCCCACATTGAACAATTTCCTCCTCAACAAGAATTGCCTTGTTGGGATGTCCTGTTGTTACATTGTAAGCTACCGGAACTCGCCTGTGATGAAAATATTGCAAATTTGCAAGTCCTATGAATTCTTCCATGTTGAATTCGCGATTTTGTTCTAAGTCAGGCGAAATATGTTCGGAAGTTGAATGCTGAGGGAGTTGATGGATTTCCCGATCCAAGACTTCAAAAAATGGGGAGTCCCAAGTGAAAAGCTTATCAGCCAGGGAAACTTTGTCTTTTTCAAAACGTGTACTTTCAACGCTATGAGCGTCTCCCCAATTTCGATTTCCCACCAGGACCGGTAGAGACAACAGGGAGAAACAATTTCTTTTCATTGGGACATTGTGTAATTCCTCGTAGTTCGTTAGGTTGGAATATTCGTAAATCATTTCACTGCCCCTGAAATGCCAACTGCGTTTTTGTAGCCATTCATTTAGTCCTTGGGGTGTCGTGTTGGTGGGGAGCAGTTGGGAATCCACAATGCACGTTATATCCTTGAATGTCTCTAACTTCCAAAATGGAAGAGGTGAATTAAGTGCCCGAATGGTGCTACTTAGGTATGAATTTGTAAAGATAACCGACAGAAGTATCCAAGCTGATATTAACAAGCGAAAGGCATTTGACACCTCGAGTTTTTTTGGGATCGAATATCCTCGTTCGAAAATAAATGAAATAAAAAATAATGAAACAGAATAGCGTGTCCCTACATTCCCGAGATGTCGTATGTATAGATTAGCTAATAAGGAAAGAACCAGTGGCGTGAGGAGTATGCCAATCCAAGCTTCGAGCTGGAAAGGATTTGTGTAGAAACGAAAGCTGAGCTGCTGGACATTATAACAAGTGAGATAAGTGTATCCTGAGATGTCAACAATTACCGACTGTGACTGAAACGAATCCCCCATTTGAACGCCTTTCTCTCCGACTATTTTTGGAATGTGGGCCCCGAATTGTTGAAGTGATACCAAATATGGCCAGTTCAGGCTTCTGCATTTGTAAAGATTGAAACTGCAGGTTAACGAAGCATTTCCTTTATACGCGAGCAAAGCGGCTAGGTAGATATCGTGTGAGTACATTTTTAATGGATTCCCCAGAGCCATCTTCTGAGTGTCGAAATTTGTTACTGCCTCCTCATCATCTGCAATGGAGTTGGTTGAAACGTACCAAAACTCAGATGAGCTTTGATGGGTCTTATAGAAGGAGAATGAAAGTTTAGATTGGAAATGGCATTTTGCGACGAACACCTGAGGTGTTTTCCCGTGTCTAGCAAGACAGAATTTTATTTGTCGCCACGAGGAATCCTGGGTTAAGGCGAATGCTACGTTTGATGTAACGGGGAAAGGCATATCTCCAAAAGGAGCCTTGAATGCGTTTGATGGAGGGTCTACGACTAGAATGTATCTGTTAGTGATGATTCCTTCGTATTCGTTGAACTCCATTCCTTCACTCCAGTCTGTAAGGAGGTGGTTCGCGTTTCTGCCCAGAATGAATCCTGCAGAGTCACCTCTATAGAATGTGTGAGATATGTACAGAACAATGAGGCGACATTCGTGTCCTTTTGAATTGAACATGTTGAATCGTGGTGCAACGTTTCGGTAACTATGGTAACCGAAATAGGCTGCATATTTCAAGGAGATGTAGGCAGTTGAGTATGGAGATTGAGTGATTTCATTTGAAGAGATAGGAAGGAAGTTGTGTGAGTGAAGAAGGTCGTCGTAAACCAGGTGAATGTGGCAAGGGAATATGTCCTGCAGAATATCGTGAAATAGCGGACCTTCTGAAATTATCTCACAATTGCATCTTATGATTTCGAACAAAAATGAAAAAACAATGTAAACGTATCCAGTCAAAATATTCGTCGTGAATCCTTTGGAAAGTAACATTTTGAATGTTTTGTTGTTTTTGATATTTGAAAGAAGGAACTTAAGTCAATAAAATGTCATGAGTTTTGGATATATCGTGAAGAATTTACAAAGATGTAACTCAGAATTATTCAGTCCAGTTTCACGAGTGTCTCTCTGAATGTGGGGAATGTTTGTGAAATGGACTATTTTAATAAGCGTGTTAAAGATTCTGGTTAAACCCACGAAGAGTTTAATTTATTTTATATCACAATGGAGTGTAATGTATACAAATTTATTTTTTGGCTTGCTGTGGTGGTTTAAACATG
>JAQGBV010002577.1:0-11192 GCA_034698685.1 Isotomurus pseudopalustris | reverse complement strand
CATTAAAAATGAGCATCAATGTAAATTCTTCCAAGGATAACTTGAAGACCTAAAAGACTGCCAATAAATGTACTATTGTTCGTTCTCCTTGCGATGAAACAATACAATTTGCACATTCAGGCCTTAAACGACTCTCAAGTTTCACCTCTTTGTGTATCGTATGGTAACCCTAACAAGTAAATAAAACTCAATAAAAAACAATAAAAATTATTGGATTTTTACAGTATAAGTGCTCAATAGCTTTTGAATCGAGAGCAAACGGAATCATTTTATTCCTTTGAGACAAAAAAGAGACTGCCTATGTCAAACTTTCGTAAATTTTCACAAATTCCCTAAAAGTACGGACCATTCGTGATTTCCAGATACTTGGGAAGATTGTAGTTGTTGCACTTTAATGCTCGCTCCGTCAACCTATTCCTGTTAAAGAAATACCTTGGTGAATATTCATTAATTTAGCTAGTTTTAAAATACTATCTTACCATACGTTCTTTCAAGGTCTGCTGGACGGGCCAAATTCTCTGTTTTCTCAAATTTTTTCCACCACCACCATATTTTCAACGAAGAATATTTCACCAATCCTTAGAATCAGGTAAGAGCTTGTTTTAATTGAAATTAGAGAACATCGCCAATTTTTGCATTGCGATATGCCTTTCCTGCTATGAATTTTGTACACTTTTCCAAACGGGAAATTTGATTGCAACTTAAAAATATTTTTCCGTGTTCTTTTTAGAGAATTGTTAACGTCCAGCATGAAAATTTGGAATCGTTGCTACATTGTGCCAGTCGCTGTGGTTTTGCTCACATTTTTTTATTCCTCTGCATCCGAGGAAGAGCCAAGTCTAGACGCTACGACGACGAGACAGGACGAGACGACGACGATCCCAGACGATACGACCACGACAGAGGGAAAGATAGAGAGACCTCCTTGTTTATGCCCCGAAGAGTTTCCGTGGCCAGACTACCCATTATCTGTGGACAACGATCAAGAATTTTGTGGGAATGAATTAAACTTTCTGGTTCGGGAAAACACATGCGAGATTAAACGCGTATACAAATGCAAGATAAACGAAACAGTACCATTTAAGTCCTGGAAATGCGGTGGTATATCCCACTATTGTGTTGTGAATTCTGACGAACACTGTACTAAGATTGATATGAAAAAACGGACTCGAACATTAAGCACGTCGTGCCTTCGAGGAAGACACTGTGATTTTCATCAGCCGATGAGTAATATGATGGAACAGTATTATGGTAAAAATGTTATTGATTACCATTAATTAACTTGCGCATTGGGCACGGGTAGTAGAATGGTCTCAGGTTATTCTGCCGCCACTGCGCTTTAATTGTATGCTCTCGCGTTATCAAATACGCCGTACATTCCGGTTTAATTGCTCGTTTAGGCAAAACTAATACTTATTGAAATCAAAGAGATACCTTCGCACTCATCCAAATCATTTGTTTTTCCTTGTGCACCAATAAATAATTAAGTCCAAGCTTGCGTGTAATATAAAAGTTATTACTGGCGTGAAATTGATCAATGGAAATCCGTCTCCGCTTAGTGCTATCTTCAAAACCATTCTCGTTCCTCTATTCATCTCTACTCATCCCTTGAGTGTCACTGACACTGTGGACTGTGGTTCCACCAGTGCCATAATCTATCGAGAAATCGTTTGCGCCCAAGGGCAGGATAACAGCGGAAGACAATGTTGAGCAAGCATCTTCCTTCCTCTTTTGTCATGTAACCATTTCTTACCACCAACAAATTGAGACACATTTCCTTACTTTCGTAGGCTACAATATGGCTACATATGAGAATATAATTCCCACTGGAATATTAAATTGGTGTTGGTTGGTTAAAGTGTATTCAGTGAAGAAGAGCTACTAGAGCTCGCGGTATTTGGGCTTGTAGGATTACGGAATGTGTGCGTCTGCCCATCCGTGCAAAGAGCTGTGTCCTATATTTCTCTAAAGCCATAAAAACTACAAAATTGAAATTTGGCAACCTTCTTGCAAAAGCAATTTCATTGCATTAAACGGAAACATAATTTTTTTGTGATGATTAATTAATCACAGCTGTTCCTCAACCGAATATTGCAATATTTTCATTCGGAAGCATTTATTATTCATAACTAGGAACAACGAGACAGTTATTTAACTTGCGTACGTGGATTTCATTTAGTTTATGGCCATTGGCCAGGGCAGTATATTTTTATTCGCGTTAACCTTTACCAGAACAAATTATCGACAAATAAAGTGGGTAGAAGCGAGATCTTACTATCCAGAAGGAACAGGAATTGTTGGAACTAGCCTTATAGAACATCGTATTTTAATTGCACTGCTAGTAGTTTAATCAAAATTCATTGTGACAAATTTATTCAATATGGAAGATAAAATTCACATATTTTCCTTGTGCTGCTTTGGTACTAATTTCAACATGATCTGGAGATTAGTCTGTAAATCGTGAATGTAAAACTGTTATTAGGGTATATATGTCATGTTGAGTCCACATTTCATTGCGAAATAGAATAAAATAATTTAATGTAAAAAGGAACAAGCAAATATTAATTCAGAAGAAATTGTCAACCATTGCTAACAGATGCCTATCTATCTAGTGAAGACGTTTTTCTTAGGTGATGTAAAAAAGCTGGCTTTATCCTTTTTCTTAGGTGAGGTAAAAAAGCCGGCTTTATCCTTTTTCTTAGGTGAGGTAAAAAAGCCGGCTTTATCCTTTCTTTCATCCTTTGTTTCAGCTAATTCTTACGTGGAGTAAAAAAGCCGGCTTTATTCTTTCTTTCATCCTTTCTTTCAGCTTACTTAGTATGCATTCCATCATACTCCCCACAATTTCCCCACTCCATAATTCCATCAATTATTGTCCGACTTGCTTCAAATCTTTTCTCAAATAGGAATTATTATAGTCAGGTAGTGCGCTTTCAACTTTCCAGCTATATGTACAAGGCCATAGCAACGAAAATTCAAAAACAAAATTTCAATTGCGTTCCTATGCAAATCTACCTGGCCAACTGAGTCGTTTCATCTTACTTTATAAAATCTCACTAAATTACCTTTCGTTAGAGCCGTTGCAGGTTAAGCTTGGAAAAAGATTCGTAGAGATTTTTGTGATTTAATGTGGCAGTTTTAGCAAGAATTCATCGGTTATCTATATTATTCTATATTATTTTCGTTGCGATGTAAAAGGTAATTTTGAACTCATTGATAATATTTACTAGGGAGTTGCCACTTATTTATATGTATTCCTTAGTAACCTAAATTCATAACTAACATTTTTGCTCTGTTTATATGAAGATAATCTTGAAAGGTATCCTTAAAATGCACATATATTCGAGTCCGAATTGTAATCAGTATAAGTCGTTAAGTATATTCATACCATGAATTATGAATACAACCGTAATATAAGCCCATTAAACTGAAAATGTATTAACTTGTTAACTTGAAAATGTTCATTCATTCATTTAAATACTAAAGAATAAACGTTCATAATAATACATCATTTAATTACCTTCAACTTAAACTATCGAACATGCAAATCGGACATGAATTCATTGAGAAATGTTAATTTTTAAAAACTTACTTTTATAGCAAAACTTGGTATGGGATCTTAGGGTATGAAATTAGTCTCAATGAAG
Source organism: Isotomurus pseudopalustris (assembly GCA_034698685.1). NCBI lineage: Eukaryota > Metazoa > Arthropoda > Collembola > Entomobryomorpha > Isotomidae > Isotomurus > Isotomurus pseudopalustris. The sequence goes on along the minus strand of JAQGBV010002577.1, from coordinate 7,545 downwards.
AGATTTGCGCTTACGTTTATATTGTTGGTGTACGGTCGTGTTAATTTGCTTAAGAGAGTGAGAAGTTTTCAGTAAGCAAGAATAATTCAACGGCAACCGAATTAATAGAGAACAGATATATTCTATTCTATGCAACCAAAAATACTTAAATAAAAAGACTATAATCATTTGTTAATTTCCAGATCAACGCAATACACTAAACATAACATACATTATATGCTGTCAGATAATTTTTTTCATGCATTCATTTCAAAAAATCTTCAGCTCATCCAACCCTTCACTCATTCATGAATTTTGATCCATGCTGAATTTACTCATTTGTAAAATTTAAGCAGATTCCTGACTTCGTTTGTCCATTCATCTTTTGATAGATCCCTTCACATTGAGCACTGTAATTACAGTTGAGAGCAAGTTTAAAATTAAAAGCAAAAAATAAAACTCGTTTCGTGGAAAAGCTCTCTTAAGTTCGGATAGTAGATGCGGTTGTAAAGCATGAAACAAGTTTACCTTATTCCTCTCTAGCAGATTGCGCCCCTTGTCTAAGGGAAAGATAATCATTGGGATGAAAATAAATTGACTTGACTATGAGTTGCAATTCTAATTTCCAAACATCTTCGTACAGGATGGCGTTTTGAAGAAAAATCTTGCACGGGCTATTCAGGAAAGCATTTAAGACCTTTTGCTTGGTTTAATTAATCAGAGCAAATATGTCTGTTCAAAATTCCTACTCTTTGATTTTGTGCTATTAATGCCAACTGTAATGCTAAATCGCACAGAAGAGCAAAGTAAAGATTACGCTACTGCATACCAGCCAATCAGGTGCCTTCGAGAGAGTCAAATCAGAGGCTCTCGAGAGAGAGACTGGCCAATCACGAGCTTTCAAGAAAGTCATTTTTCTCCCGATCTTATGTGTGATCTTTCTTTTCCTGGTCTGCGGCAAAATCGAAGTCCTGCTGCCTGCGTTAACTAACAAGCCTGTGTAGGGTGATTAAGTTATTACTCAAACTGTAACATTTTCCTTATATAATAAAATTACTACCTAAATGAATTAGTTACTTAAGGTTCAGTAGTTGTCGCAAATAAATAAAGCCACAGCAACCGTGATCTATTTAGCAATGACTACTTAATAAATAATTAAAAATGCATTTCTAAGCAAATTTTTTATGAGCTATGTGAGTTGAGCTTGTTTGTGTCTTTCAAATTCCTGGGCTTCGAGAATCTGCTTGGTGTAGGTTTTTAGTAATGAATTTAGTTTATCCCACAAAACTTATATTAAACCTGGATTTACTCTAAAGGACTTTCCTTTTGGAAGCGACTGTCTTATAAGGGACTTTGGAAGTTTGGAAACATATTCAAAGCTTTATAATGCACAAAATTGCCCCAATAACTGGTAAGTACGCTCCGATAACATCCAAACTTTGGCATTATAAGTAATTCAGATTCCCTGCTGCAGAACGCAGTTGTGGTGCACATAGAAGAATTCGAAATTCCACATTACACTTTGTTTCGCTGACACAAGATACATTTTGACACAAATTGATGTACCTTTATGTCTCATTACGTTTTCTACCCAGTCTTGTCTCCAGTGCAGACATTGGCCTGTCTTTAAAGACCGTCGATAACTGCTTCACATTTTCTGCGTACCTCGAAGGATATTGTTATCAGTTTGAGGTAAACAAAATACTTTCTAAAATGTAGTAGCTTTGGACTAAAGCCCTTGATCTCTTGATTGTTATTATTATTGTTCGACTGACGTATTTACTAATGAATTTAGTTTATCCCACAAAAACTAAACTAGAACTAGATTTACTCTACAGGACTTTCTTTTTGGAAGCGACTGTCTTAGCTGCATTTGACTTTCCGCAGTAGCACAATCTGCATCCAAAACATATTAACATCTTAATAATGTACAAGATTGTCACAATAACTGCCAAGTACGCTCCGATCACATCCCAATTTTGGTATTGAAAGTAATTCAGTTTCCTTGCTGCAGAACGCAATTGTGGTGCACCTAGAAGAATTCAAATTTCAAAATTAGACTTTGTTTAATTGAGACCGAAAAAACTTTGACACATTGTGACTTACCTTTATGTCTCATTACGTATTCTACCCAGTAAACTCCTGTCTCAAGTGCGGACATTGGCCTGTCTTTAAAGACCTTCGATAATTGCTTCACATTATTTGTGTACCTGGAAAAATATTGTAATCCGTTATAAAAATAAATATATTTAGATTCAGTCAAAGTTTCTCATTTTACTTTGAATTCCTGATGATTTCATTAATCGCATCTGTCAACATTTCCTCCGTGATTTCATTCCAGTCTAATTCCACAAGGAATCCGAAGTTCTTGGCTATTTGACTGTTCAGAATTTGATCTCCAAAGAAAGGCATTCCAATTAAAGGAACTCCGTGGTAAATCGCTTCTTCTGTTCCTCCTCCTCCGCAGTGAGTGATGAACATTTTGATATTCGGATGCCCAAGCAGATCCTGTTGAGGAAGCCATTTACTCAGCTTCACATTCTTTGGCAAGTCCGGCATCGTCTCACTTTCCCATTTCCAAACAACTTGTTGCTTCAGCTTGGAAAACACATTGACAAACAGTTTCCGCCTTTCCTCCGACATCATATCACCTTTAACAATCGACCCAAGACTGAAGTAGATGAATCCATCTTTTCCACTTTGGGTTACGAATTCTTCGAGTTCCTAAACAAAACATTTGAAGTTATTGTGACGATTTAATTAGGTTGAAAGTTAAAAAAACCATCAAATCACCTTGGAAAGAGGCTTCGCTGGGGTACAATGGATTCCTCCAACATCCACAACATCAGGAAGATACGGCCTGGGCTTAGAAATACTGAAATGGCCGTTACTCAAAATCAACGAAGCATTTCCAGTGAATTCACTTGCTGTAGGAATTGTTGGATCACTCAGCATTCTCCTGTAGACATCTGTCATCTTTGGTTCCATGTACAAACTCATTACAGCTTCAGAAATCAGGTTAACTCCGAAATTCACGAATCTCTGGGAGAAAGTCATTTCATCGGAGTAGCTGAGGAAGGGATTCGTTACAAAGGAGGGTGGGAGGTAAGATCCAATTTTAGCAGTGAGATACGAAGGTGCGCTTATCTGAACGAAGATTACCAAAGGTGCTCCAGTTCTCCGTTGAATTTTCCACACTACTCCGTAAGCACAGTCGTTGTAAGGTTCCATGAAAATTAAATCAAAGTCTGTCTCCATAACATCTTCGATTTCTGGCATTTTATAAATCTTCTCACACACTTCCACCTGTCGTGGGACGATTTCGAAGGGATTAAAGTTTTTACCCTCTTCCTTAATCTTTATCAAGTTCAACTGGTCTCCCATAACTGCACCAAAATCGTAAGTCAAGATTTCTTTAATGTTTGGAACTTCTCTCAAAGGCTTCTCGGAACTGACGACAGTTATGTTGTGACCTCTGGATGCCAATTCTTCAACGAGTGTCATGTAAGTTATTTTATGAGATTTAGTCGTCATGAATGTTAACACGAGGATTCGCTCTGGTGAGACTGCAGTTGGGAAAAGAAATATTACGGTAGCTAATGTAAATAACAGGAGATACGGGAGTATACGGAAATTCTCAGACATTTTGGAAATTGCAAGATGTTTTAAATTTTACAGAATTAAGAATTTTATGGTATTAAAATGTAGAAGTTGGAACAACTTATCGTATTGTTCCACTAAAGTAACAGTGGATTCGAGTGAGCAAAAATCAGTTAGCACAGGAAGATATGGGCGATCCACTTATCTATTAACAAGATAACACACCAAAATTATTATACTTGAGATATAATTAAGCACTAATAACTCTAATTTCTTGTATAACAGTGCAAGGCTTGTAGATATAATCTTCCAGCCTCCAGCTGAGTTCGCTTTGGAAGATTCACTGCACAGTGCCTCACACAGCACAGTATTGTCTGTGACGAAGGTAGCACAGCAGAGGAGAGCAGGTTGATGCACTCCAGCCTTGGTGCTGCACGTCTGTGCATCAACTCAGTTTCCTTCCTATGCAATTGGGATAGGGAGTGTAGTTTTGGCAGGATCCTTTTTATACCATAAAGTTGATACGTAAGTCTGTCCATGATAATGAATGAACACACGATGCTCCAGAGTCTCACGAACAACCTTACGCAAATAAAAATCCCCAATGGGAACTGGCTCTACCTCACACACACATATTAACAGAGACAGGCATTTCTAGGAAGATGCTTCCCAGCCCCAGGGGGTGCTGGGACTAAAGTTAAAATAATACAAACTGTACAAATGGTAACCAGGAGAATTGATAGTTGAGAATGTTAATAGTTTATATGAAAAGTAAGATGCATGCATTGTAATTTTATTTTTGGTGATTGCCTGATGAAGACTACAGTTAGTAGTCGAAAGCTTAGGTAAATAAAATAACAACAATCAGATGGTGGCGAAGATACGTCGATGACATTTCAGCGATAATCCGAGGACGAAAAAAGCAAGAGATTGTAAAGATTCTTAATGATTTCCATGAATTAATTCAGTTTATAATTGAAGTTGAAAACGAAGTGACGAGTGAACTTCCATATTTGGACGTATTGACATCCACCACAAAAGATGAAACTATTGGACACAAAGGGTATTCTAAACCAACGACAACTTTCCAAAACCTCAAGTACTACTCTCACCACCCGATGGCCCACAAAGTTGGAGTTATTGACGCTTTATTAATTAGAACCTTCAGAATATCTGATGATAATAACTTTAAGTCAGACGTGAATTTTTCATTCGAGTTTTACAGGAAATTGGTTATCCAAGACGGCTAGTTGATTTGAGGTTGAGTAAAGTACGCAACAAAGAAGAATCCCTAAGGTTAACAAAATGCTACACCAAAAAAACCTACTGAAGTGGTTGCGATAGTGATTCTACCATGGCTTGGACACATAACAAGTAAGATCACACAGAAGATCAGAAACCACACAGATTTTGAGATTGGGTCCATTCCCAGGATCGAATTAGGGACAATTTTATCGAACGCCAAAGACAAAATTGGGAAAGACAAACACGGAGTTTATGCGTTAAAGTGTACAGACTGCTATCATGTGTACATAGAATTGACTTCAAGAGACATAGTAGTTGTATTTTACTTATGAGAAAACTCGAATATGATTGTTTTATGTGAAAAAATTACCTTCCGCATAGGATGTTTAAAACATATGACCTCCCGGAGTTATGAACTTATTTTTGTTCGCCGAAACCCCATGAATAACCGCAGTTTGGTTGTAGGGTGCACCCATCTCTGCCGCAGACTTCAGTTCTGTGTTATCTTCCACTTTATAAATAATCCTCATTTAATATCAATTATATTCAAATCTTCTGAAATCGACATCGACATTATTCATAGCCGCACTCACCACAACACTTTTACCCTTGGATTGACAACTATATAGCTTTGGATTGATTGCCATTGTTTAGAATTGGTAACTTTGTAGGACGATGACCGTACTCTTGGGTTAATAACTCGTAGCACGCTTACCACTCTCTTCGGTGGATAACCACACTTATTGTATGATAACCCTTCTCTTAGATTAATAATCAAACTTGCATAGTGAAAATGATACTGATAACTTTACTCGTATAACGATAACTATGTTTTGGAAAAATGACCATACTCGTACATGATAACCATACTCTTACATGATAACCATACTCTTACATGATAACCAAACTCGTAGCATGATAACCATACTCGTAAAATGATAACCATACTCATGCATGATGAAACAACTACTAGCATAATAAAATACCTGGAAGCCACCTTTTACGAAATAAAGGCATATTGGGATGTATATGATGATACGCTACAATAGTTCTTTAGCTCTACCAACCTCTCAGTCCTTGTATATTGTGCCTACAAAATAGTTCAAAATACACATAAGTGCATGCGTTAGCGTCACCTGACAAGCTGCCATTATAACTGCTAGGCACTTAAAAACACAATCAGGTTAGACCTGGACATTGGGTCAACGGCCAAAGATCCTTCATTAAAACATAGCGACCCCATCATGTATAAAGTGTAGTGTGTAGTATCGTTTGAAAGCTACATACCTAGGAAGAGTAATTACTTTAATTGAGGCCTACATATTTTGTCGGTTTGAGAACAGATCGTATGAATTTTAAAAACACGCAACTTCATTCATTTGCACAACAATGATGCTGACAATTTTATATGGCATAACTGGATTCAGCAAGTATCTCCATGAACTTGTAACTTTCATAGACGTGATGTCGCTTAATAATTGTTGCATTTGGTTTGCAAAGGTTCGCAAATTGTAGGAAGGAATATACCTGTTTGATACCTGATTTTAATTTGAGTGTGCGTTTTAATCAAATTACATCAGTCAATGGCAATCATTTAAAATAGTATGAGTTAAAATTAATAATCCAATTTAGGAAACCCATAAAACATAATTCAATTCAAAAGCTTCGTGTGCATTATTAATTGACAAATGGAGGCAGTTCATAACACAAAAATAAATGTAATTTGTTTTAGGCAATATGGTAAATGAGTTAATTTGTGAAATAAGCAAAAGAATGTTTGAAAAAATATCTAACAAAAGAATTATGAGTTAGTACATCTTATTTTAATTGCTTTACTCAAGGAGCGGTTCAAGCATACTTTTGACAACTGTAATATTGAATTCAAGATAAGCTCTATTTGCCTCACTGTCAGAAATATTTTCTACCACTTCCATGAAATTGCTTCCATGGATTAATCCTTGTATACAAAAATTTGGTGATGAAGAGAAGCAATTAGATATTTGATAAAGAAAGGTTTCCTAAAAAGCTTTCAGAAAAATTTACATTTCGTTGCAAACAAAGCTAATGGCGCTTGGTCCAAATTTGCAAACACTTGTGGCCAGCTGCACAGAAGTTCCATGTTCTCTGTAGAAAAATATTTGCTGAAATGAAATCAAATCCGAGTCATAGCCTTAACTATTCGAACCTTTTCAAATCAAATGCATTTAAATTGCTTAAGGTGTACTATACATTCTGTTACTACACAGTAACTATCCCCGAAAAGCTAAAAGTAACAAACGAAGGAAACGTGAAGTTCCACTGCACAACTTTTCGGAAAGTAAGGATTGCTTACTAAAGTAAAATAAAGATTAAAGTGCGCTTTAAACAACAGCCAATCTTTTATTAATTTTAGGGCGTCTTCTTAGTTTTGCAGACTTCTTGTATTATATTTTTTATTTGGGTAGCGTTTTTACCTGCGATTGCTGACATTTCAAATAATCCAGCATCCTCAACTAATCCGAGTATATTTTATGACATTGTGAGATTCGGTGTCATCCTAGCATTGAACGTAGACTGGATATGGTCGAAGTTCAGGCAACAAAACAAACAAAAATCCATTATTCTGGCATCGTTTCTATTAACCAAAGAAAATGAACGGAGATCCAAGATGAAAGTTGTAAGTACAAATAATTGTTTCTTCAATCAGAATAATTAAACTGCTATGTTTAAAAATATAGGCAA
>JAQGBV010002576.1:0-11195 GCA_034698685.1 Isotomurus pseudopalustris | reverse complement strand
TCTTTAAGTTACAGGCCGATTAATTTTTCGAAATTTCGAAAAACCCATAGCTTGAAAAATTACCAAGGAGCCTTAAACGACATCCCACGTAAATTGAGACGTAGCCATCTGTTGTCAACTGAGATTATTCAGTTTACCCATGTATGCAATTAATCAAGTTCCAGTTTATTTAGCAGTCTCAAAATATACCGAAGCTGCTTTGTGCAAAAATTTAGTATTAGGAAGAGATTAGTTTTGAGTCTTTCTATTTGGGGTGGTACTAATTAGGCTTTGGTTCACTTGGGGGATAATCTGAGGAATTACGGTAAAGCTTTTCATGTGACGCTCATATTTGTGACTGGAAGCCCCAGGTCTTACTATGCAAACATACTTCCTTGATTATTATTGTTAATTACGCACTTGTTATTGTATTAATTTGTCTCAGTTGGTTTGCACAACTAGGAGCCTAAGAGAAAGTAAGAGAAGAAGGTGCAGCTAAAATATGTTTAGTATCAATTATTTAAAGACAGCAAATTGGCTTCTTACTTGTATTTTGCTTTCTTTTTAGAACTACGCTGTTCTCATAAGTAGCATCCAGAAAACCTGCACCAAGCAGATTCTCGAAGCCCAGGAATTCGATAGATATACACACGCTCAACTCACATAGTTTATAAAAATATTTTGCTTAGAAATACAGGTTTAATTATTTATTAAGTAGTCGTTGCTAAGTAGTTTAGGGATGCTGTGGCTTTATTTATTATCGAAAACTGCTGAATCTTAAAAACTAATTCGTTTAGGTAGTAATTTCATTGGATAAGGAAGATATTACAGTTCAAGTAAGAATAACTATTTTTGAGTAAAAACTTAAGCACCCTACAAGGACTTATTAGTTAACAAAGCAAGCTCATCTTTTGATAGACACACTAAAACATGCAGACGTACATTGGTTCAAAATTTCAACTCAATCGGATGCATACTCGAGGAAATCTGCTCGGAACAAACTTTACAGTGCTTCTTTGAAACACACTTAACTTCAGTTTCTAAGGTCAATTATACACTTAAAATTCCATAGGTTACTTTCAATTAACAAGGACTGATATTTTAACTAGCAGCAGCAAAGATTTTCTCATTTGGTTGCGAAACACATGAGATATCTAGATTAACAAAATTCCAAAAATTCTACATGCTGGGACTTAAGCATTTGTCATGTGTGAATTAAGGCTCGCAGCGAAATTCTGTTTCCAAAAGACAAACTGCCATCGCTTTCTCTAACAGACTGCCAAGTTTGGTGATCGTAGCTTTCTTTGTTTTTGAGCAAATTCCGACACACACACACAGACAGACAGACGGACGGCCTGACACTTTACGTGTTCCTATGAGCCCAAATACCTGGGCTAAAAATAAAGGCTTGTTGAAGCAAATACGTCAATTATATCATACGTACACGTAATGCAACTATACTATTTATTGCTATCACTAAATGTCCCCGTCTTGCAAGCAAGAATATAAATAAATCGATATTGCTGAAACAAGTATGAACATGGATTAGAACTTCCCAGATTTCCTGTGAAGCTTTAATTAACATGCTTCATTAAACACTTCATTGATGGTTGATTGAAAATTTGATGAAATCAATTCTAAATGAATTAATCATCATTTTAAAATTTCTAGTTGCTAAAAGCAGTATTTAAACCATTACATTTAAAAACATAATGAATGGAGGTGGGATACAGTATTTCTTATTGATGAATTCATTAAGAATAATTGAGTGAATTCCGCAGGAAGCTAATTAAACTTAACGCCTCCCAGTTGAATATTTATTCCTACTCTTACTTAATCGAATTTATAAGTACCTTCGTGGGAATAGTTTGCCGACTAAACTGCATTTCTATTTCTCTGAATGAATATGAGCCTTCCCCTTGTATTATGCTCAGTCCTGCATAATAATGGACTTTGAGTTTATGAGGATTGAGAGTCTATGATACCTACGAATGCCTTATAACGACAGAGTGAATAATTAACATGCCCACTCACGCTATTTCTTTCATAGCACGTTGGCAGCATTGAGTAACTGGCTAGCAGGGTATGGTTAATGCCACGGGACTTGTGAGGTGTATTATGTACATACCAATCGACTCGTCAGGATGCTTCATTTCCCTGTGCTACACTGCCATACGAGTCGATTCGCATGCAGGTCACCTCTCAATTTACGTAGCAATTCAAACCCATTCTTATTGACTACATCTGATTAATATCATGACTGCACATAATTAATCATCACGTTGAGAACATTGTGATGTAATAAAGAATCATACATTCGTTCAGCATAAGAAACCACGTTTGTTGGACTAAGAGAGTGCTGACTTTATAATTAATCAAACTGATAAGCCAACCATCAATCCTACGTTTTAATAACAAATAAAACCAGAAAATATATTATAATCACCGTATGGTCAGATGGTTGGACAAATGAATAAAACGAACGTAATGAATTCCTATTTATCATTTTCTCGATATGGTGAAGATTGGTACAGGAATTGTTGCAGTATTTTCAGAATTTTTAAACCAAATTATAAATCCTATTACACTCGACTTTGGATAAGTCAATTGTGATGGCATTTGGTGATTCTAAATATTTATGATTGGATCACGAATTCTCACCAAAAATATGTAGAAGGATGCTTACTCTTGTTGATGACATCGTGCCCAATAATCTGCTCGTATTTTCCTACTGGGACGATTCATTCATTTACACTTGCTAAGTGACACTCACTTCAGTTATGGGCATTTGTAATCCGTCAATCTAGCATATTTGTGAACACTTACACCCTCCAACATCCCACATGGCCTTCAAATTAGAATCAAACAGATGCTTGTACTACTAAATAATAAATCCTCCTCAGGAAGCGTATATTAATCAAAGATTCAGATCCTGTCGTGTCCGTCATTGGATATAAGTTTAAAGTTTGTTTTATATCGACCAATTGCGCATGTAAAATTTCCAGTTCGAATTCAAACAAAACATTGCTACAGAAGATACCAGGTATGAAAAATTTTACTAATTACATATATAAGATTCGGGGGACTACGGAGGCGCTGGGGACTTCTTAAAATTAAAAATGCCATTGACAAAACAAAAAGATACACAAGAACTGTAAAGCGATAAAAATTCTTTTCTGCTCTTATGTAGTGTGTAATATAAAATATCAGAAGAAGCGAAGAGAAAAAGAATTCAGAGCAATCGTACATTCAATTTGCAAGTACACCATGGATATATAACCATTGCACTTACTTGTCTGATTGTTGTTGAAATGTCCAGATGCAAAATATTTTTCAATTATTTTGCACATGCAAATGAGGTGCAGGACCATACCACTTGATTATCATCGAACTTGTACGTTCTTGCTTCAAAAAGTTATAATTTTTGAAGACACTCGGGGGCATTTGGAAAGTCAACAACTTCAAGCCAAGCAGTCTCTTTAGCCTTAGCCCCGACAGTTTTTGCGCATGTAAAAAAAATTTCAATCAGATTAGATGAAATATTCTCGAGCCATCGCAAACACAGCGCACAGACAGACGGACGGTCAGACATCCAACTATTCTTAGAAGGCCAAATTGACAGGGCTAAAAACGAAATGGTTTTTCTTAATTAAAAAGGAGTCTCTAATCTTAATGCATCAATAAACAGCGATAAAAAATACATCAGTTTCCAACTGTTCAATCAATCAGTAAGAATTTTTTTCTCGATGTCTCATCATGCTGAATTCTTCTGTTTAACTTCATGTATTGTACACACTTTGGGCACTACCTGTCTCAATCACCCTTTATTACTCGTTTTAAAAAACTATGTGTACTTTACTGATTAAATTTGTAACAATAAAGAAAGCAAATTATGTAAAAAGTTGATTATTAGAAACTGAACATAATTGAAGCGTGAAGATTCATACTTTTGATCAGTTTTGAATAAAACAATGAACCAAATAAAAATATCCCAGTGGGTAAGCAACAAAACTAAAATATGCAATAAATTGTTTATGTACAGGAACAATACAATAGTTTTAAACTGGAATCGTAAACCTTCTAGGCATAAGAAGTACAATGTATGAGTGCTTATTGTCAAAACAAACATGAATATTGAACGCTGACTTGAATAAGGTGACCATTGATCCCGAATTCAATTGCTGCAAATATTGAAGACGTTTCCGCAGAATAGAAGGTGGGGTATATACAAAGTCAATTTTTTTGCTTTGTGACCATGCGAACCGGGGCTGCACCAAGTTCTAATGACGTAAATCCCAAACTTAGACAATCTCCAAAATGAAATGCTTGTTTTCAGAAATCTTTCTTGAAGGAAAAATGTACAAAAACCTTTAGCAACAAACAAAGAGGGTCCTGAGGCATGTGACATCGGCATCTCGGCTATCCTAACTATTATCAATAAGGTATTTCTTACTTCCTTCGTCCTTCTAAGGTGGTGATTGCTTAATTTAGGTATTCATACAAGAAAATTACTTCCCTAATGACCTTCATAAATCACCTGTCACCTGCCCCTTCGCAAGGTGAAGCATATTAAATTGAATTTCGCTTTCGCATCAACACAAAACAATATGTACTTGTAATGTATCTCCTTGTTGAGTTTGTTGCGAGCACCATCTGCGGTGCTCTGATGTCTTAGGTGTTTTCATTTCATTTCATTCATTAATATTTTCATAATTAATTATAATTAGTTGTCATTTAATTCGGCCTTATGTTGATCTAAATAAATCTACACTTTATTTAATAAGATCCCATTTTGTGTAGTGCATTCTGAACGGTCACCTAACACGCAGACACAATTTTTGGCGACGAGGTCAGTCGAACTTTCGTTAGTGTCCTACTGGCTTCTGAAGTGCCACGTGGTTCTCCATTTACCAACATGCCTGTCGATCCATTCAACGCCGTCGAGGACTACTTCGAATCTTGGGGGGGAGCAATGAATAATTACCTCCTCGCAAATGACATCGATAAGACCGACGATAAGTGGGGAGGTGAGAAAAACACTCTTGCGGTTTTTCTTTCGTCAGTAGAGGTCATAACGTACCTTCATTTACAAGATTTACTTTCTCCCGACATACCCGAGTCAAAGAACCTAGATGATATCGTTAATTCATACCTGAGTCAAGCCGTACAACCGTTCAAAAATTTTATGAAGTTTAAACGATGATATTTTAAATTAATTAATAAACGAATACCAACCTTTGCTTTTATTTCTACGTTGTCTTGGTCAACTTCAGGTTTATCAACTTCTGAGCAATCACACGAACATATTATTCCTTAATGACCGCCGGCGTACTTGGATAGATATATTAATATTCCATATTATTATTCTCTGTTATTTCTTTTTTGGAATGATTTGTTTAATAAAACATGAAATTGACACAATTTTACGCAAGGGTAAATAGGGAGACCAGAGTAGATAAAACATTAATTTTATAATTTTATGAACAACATTCCCACACTTAAATAAAAACCAGCATTCATTATTTTAATTTGAGTAATTAAAAATGGTGACATTTCTATGTTATGAGTGACACCAAATATTGACCTTCGGTTACGATTCATGATTTTCAGTGACAAGTTAAATACAGGCCGTTCTTAATTCTGTTGTGATGGAATTACTTTTAAATAGCCCGAAATATTTTGCAGCTTGCATATGTCTCGCAATTATGTAGTAGGCGTTTACGCATGGTAGACGAACGCGTTTGATTATTTCATGTACATTTGCGTGACATGAGGCGTGGTAGAATATAAGCTTCAAGAAATGACAATTCAGACTAGAACCCCGGAAGATATGAATCAAACGAGATGATGGCCACAATGTTAGCTTAATGTTGAGCGGGCGTGCTGCTTGAAGAAGTGGATGTGGTCGGCCTAGCCGATCGAAAGTTACATTTGTCTATCTACTGACGACTTTACAGCTTAAAAATAAATTGCCGGAATGCATAACTCCTCTTACAAAGGTTAGAGTCATGTGTTTAAATATTATTTACCAAGTGCTGTGTGAGCTGCAACGTGGTAAAACCTTAACATCAAGAAATGTGCTCACCGTATTAACTTGCTCAATATGATATAAAAATTTGATTATTTTGTTTACAAGACGAAACAATAGTCTGATGATTGTTTTCAGTTCAATTGTTGTCCTTGAAGAACGCAACTCAAGTGCAGTCGTACAGTATTCTACAGCGCTTCTTAAAAAGAACCATCTAGAATAATTCTAGACATCGGATAGCTTTTAAGCTGGTTGTTGTGATGTTTAGTTTTCCGTCTCCTGTTGTTATTTCGGTGGTTCTATGCTCAGTGTTTGGTGAGTTTATTTAAAATCTAGCAATTAGTACAAAGGCGTTACTATCAAGAAGCTTTCAAATAAGATAATGTCAATTTCTTCTTAATTCTATTAATTCCAGTTCAACATGTATCGTCATCTGATGCAAATACCACAATCACGTGCCATGGCCAAACATGCCCTCAAGGGCAATACTGCAGAATGAGCATAGGGGAGTGCCAGTTGAAGGTTGCATCATGGGAAGGGTGTGAGGACCAAAGTGCTTGTAATGATGATGCGATTTGCTTGGAGGACAACAGATGCGTAATTTGAAGAACAGAACTTTGATTTCTGCTGATAAATTGACATCTGATCCTTTCTGTAGCATTATATTGGATATCCTACTATCAAGTGCTATGGCAAACAATGCTATACAAATCAATACTGCAGTAAATACTGGCATGACTGCTGGGGTAAGAAAGGTTTAAATAAATGGTGCGAAGGCCCTGGCACTTGTAAGGATCCACTAGTGTGCGTAGACGGCATTTGTGTAAGTAAAAAAATACAACTTTTCATTCCTGCTAATAAAATAAACACACCTCCTCCCACGTGTATAGGAAAAAACCAATGCCACTACTTAAACCAATGTTACAACTAAAATTGAAGCTACTACTGCTACAGATACGCCTGAAATTTAACACCGCTGATGAACCCACTGATCGGATCCATTTAATATTATAAAGTCATATGTGGTACTCTATTTGCCTGTCCTTAGTTAAATATTGATCAAATGAACTTCTAATATGTTACTTGAAAGTACACACTTCTACCAGGGCTAGTACAAGCAACGAAGAGAGCTCATAAATAAATATTTAAATAACCTTTATCGACCTTTCGACATCTTTAAAATATAAATCACAAAAATCTTTGTGCAAGCGCATCTAATAAATCTATAGCATACAAATTATCTGGGATCCTAGTTGGATGCGCATTTTATCATGGGAAACCGTTATGTAGCAGAGTGGTTGTTCTTCTTGGTTTTATGATAAACTGCATTCATTTACAGAATTGTCCAACGACATTTTGTCGACCAGGACACTTTTTCTGACACTTTCAGATTTGCCGGAGAAAATAAGATGCGGGAGGCTAAATTATACGGATGACGACTCGGTATGAATAAGGACTACAACTGGAATCGGAGTAATTGATAATAAGTTTTAAACTTCATCTACACATAATTCATATTTTAAAAAAGTTCGTATGAATAAATAGGCGTTAAAATTTTAGGCATATCATTCGGGAGGCATGTCGTTCGCGGGAGTTTGATTCGTAGAATCTGTTGCATGTCCAAAATTCAATCGCTCAGATCTTTTCTACGTCGTCAGCAGAGATGTTGACAATGTAATGGAAGTCTTTCAATATGATACTGTTGAAGGATCCTCCATCAAACTGGGAGAAATTCAAATTGGTTCGCAAGAATCAGAATTTACGCACGCACCAAATAGTGTCCTCCTAGTTTTAGCCCAGGAATTTTTGGGCTAATAGGAGTACGTAATGTGTCCGGAAATCTGTCCGTCCGTCTGTGTGTGTCGCGATTTACTCGAAAACTAGCCAAGCTACGGCCATAAAACTTTGCAGTGTGCCTGAAAAAGCGATGCCATTGTGTCTTTTGGAAACTAAAGTCTGTTGGGGACTTTAACTCAAGCGTGGAAAACGCTTTAGTCCCCATGTGCAGAATTTATTAAGTTCATAAAATCATTATATATCGTGTATTCATAACCAGTTGAAAAAGTTTTTCTAAAGCTATTAAAAAAACCTCGCTGTTAATATTAATTGACCATTGGACATGTAGGTGGAGGATTAAACTGAGCTTACGCACGTTTCTAAGAAGCACCGTAAATCTATGTGTCACGATTTACTCAAAAACTGTTAAAATTACAGCCACTAAATGTCGCAGTTTGATAGAGAAAGGGATGAAATTATGCCTTTTGGAAACAGAATTCTTCTGTGGTGTTTAAGTCCTGCGTGGCGAATGTTTAAGTCGTAACATCCAGAATTTGTTGAATTCTTTAAATCAATTTATCTCATGTTTCACAACTAAATTAAAAAATCTTTTCTATTAGTATTAAACAATTTAGTCTTTGTTAATGTGAACTGACCATTGGATACGTAGGTGGAGAATTGACCTTAGAAACTGAACTTAAGCATGTTTCTAAGAAGCAAAGCAAAGTTTGTTCCGAGCAGATTTCTGCGAGTATGCATCCGATCGAGTTACAATTTTGAACCAATGTACCTCTGCATAGTTTAGTGTGTCTATCAAAAGATGAGCTGGCTACGTTAACTAACGAGCCCGTGTAGGATGATTAAGTTTTTACTCAAAATTAGTTATTCTTATTTGAACTGTAATATCTTCCTTATCTAATGAAAAAACTACCTAAACGAATTATTTATTTAAGATTGAGCAATTGTTGCTAATAACTAAAGCCACAGCATCCCTTAACTACTTAGCAACGACTACTATAATTAAAAATCTATTGCTAAGCAAATTTTTCTTATAAACTGTGTAAGTTGAGCGTGTGTGTCTTTCAAATTTCTGGGCTTCGAGAATCTGCTTGGTGTAGGTTTTTGGAACATGAGAATTGCAACAGGAAGTGAAGAGTAATATGATTGTCAAACAAAGATCAAAAATTACGAAGGACTTAACGGGTTACAATGTTATTATCTTTGTTCTGATAGGAAGCACACCATCTGTTTGTAAAGCTTGCAAATTTCTGGAGCTCTATGTGGCAAAGAAACACAGACCAGACTTTTCCTTTGACAAAATTTGCAACTTATAATACATTGAAACAGAATGGAAAGTTGTGTATGCAGACATGGTAACTTATCAAATAAATACGGAGTTTTTCGTTTAGGTCTTCGTTTTTCAAAACGAAATTCGAAGGAATATATTGATAACCTTTATTCAGGACAAATAGTTGCTCGTATATATTTTTTCTCTTAGGGTGGAAAACGTTTTGGGTATCATGATAACAGCTTCATTAAAGAAGTTTCAAAAATTCGGAATGATTAATCAATGGGACGCTATATTTAAAAGTCAAACTTGGTTGCTAGAATTAAGACACGGAAACTAACAGTCACATCTTAAAAAGGTGAATGAAACATCTGCAATAGAATTGAATATGATCCTTTATGTTTCAACTGCATTCATGGTTCTTACATTTTGGTGTATAATATTACTTCTGGTGGAAATAAGCTTTAAATTGTACAGTCTACGAAAGTCAAGTCCTAAGAATAAAGTAGCAAAATTTAATCCTAATGAAGCACTAGGATCGTTTGGCTATAAATTTATTGTACACGTAAGTCACCGTCAAGTAAGAAAACGATTAATAATCTAAATTGTGTTTGATAATCTCTAAGTAAAATAAAACGTGTTCTTAACATAGTTGATTTATAATTTCTTGTCATGACCGCGCTAGTTTTATTTTTTGCACTAATGCAGCCATGCGTGATACAACACAAATGAAGTTTACCTGGTATAAAATCGTGCATTTTACTCTTGTGCTATGTACTATTAACGCGAGTTTTACCAGCTCTACCTACTATCAGTTGGATCTTGATATAAAGAGATTTTACCTTGTTAATCTTTACGCATAACATGATGTAGTGAAATTGTAATATTGTTTAAAGCGAAATTTAACTTAGTCGTCATAACTAATAGTAATAAGTTTAATTCCAATCCATCATACAAAATAGCTTGCTAATCTTGATCTATTTTGATATTTTTTCATGGTAATGTGAAGGAAAGCATTAACTTATTAACTTACAATTATTTACAATAATGCTAAATGCTTTCGGATTTGAATGAACTCTGAGAGCGATTAAGTAGCCTGGTCAGGCTGTGAAGGGGATTGCATTGACAAAAGAAATTAGCATGCTACGGTGCACTTGATCGACGTCTACGGTTGATTTCTTGCGTGATTGTATACAATTGTTGGAATGACAGTTAAAGAGATGTAATATTAATTCCAGAATTCAAGTGACATTAAATTTGTGATCGATTGAGGGTAAAGTTCACTCTGTACTGGACATAAATATTGAAGGAGACTTTACAAGGTCTGTGACGTTTGGTGATCCTGAATTCCTGGAGATGGTAAAAACGAGACACTTGGAATTTATCTACCTGCTCCAACGTTTATGAGGCAGCTGAAAATTCCCGTACACCTAGGCAAGTGGCTGGAATTCAAAAACTTGTTCTTGTGTTAAAGACTACGGACTTAATAAGAAGTAAAGTTTATCAATAAACAATAATCAACCACGCAATAAGGATTTAATGAAATTTTTTTATCTGCCAAAAGTGTTTAATGGGGTGCAGTGATTAAACCAGGAGGGACAGTGAAATTTAATGCGGCAAGTGTTCACATGGAAGCCTAATCCTAACCTGCTCCGCATGAGTTTATTCCCGAAAGGTTTACTCCGCAAGATTCTACTTCACGTCATCCGTTTGCGTACTTGCATTTTTCCCTTGGAACTCGAATTTGTATTGGCAGTCCTTGTGCATTTTGATAACTACACAATAACAATGACATTGGAACTGAGAAAATGAACCGTCATTACGGTTGCGTGCAAATATGCTTTTGAACACGCAAGTTATTGCTTAATTTAATGCCAACATATTTTATGTATCTATCTATGATACATTATCGTTTAATTTGATTTCAGTTTTAATGCAGATAGTGTGTACAATGAATTAAATGATTAATTAATTAATTAATTTACAATGAAATAAAACTGACGATAGACTGGCATAGTTCAAAGCAATGAACATTGAAACTTCATAATCGAGAAAAGTGTTATAAATTGTAGGAATGTAAGCTAGTTGCCATGATTGTAAGTTGGGAAAACCGAGGTGTAATTT
>JAQGBV010002575.1:0-11197 GCA_034698685.1 Isotomurus pseudopalustris | reverse complement strand
AATGCGAGTGTCCTTCAGAGCTAAGGCTCATTCGGATGAACTCATCCACATTGCATTAAGAATATTGAATTAATATGAAACATGAATTATTTCCGATAACTCTCATGTAGCCCATGACAAAGTGTACGAAAGTGCAAGGAACGCCTCAACTAATAATCATAAAATGAATGTAGGTAGTTATACAACACTACTCTGCGTTTCGTGCAACCAACAGAAGGGATGTTCAATGCAAAATTCTGACACTTTGATGGATGATCTGGAGTGGAGCAAGAGCCTCTTTATTCAAAACATCATGCAGAAGCAATTAGCAAATGTACCAATGTTATCTTCGGATTGTCAACCGTTCATCGCTCCAAACATTCTATCATTCCTTTTCTATATTATAACTGTGAGTGCAGGAGTTCTTAGCTTTTTCATATTTGTTTGTCCGATTTGACCGATGTATACAAACGCAAAAACAAGTTTTACAGTTTACTAAAGAAGTGAAAAAATCTCAATTTTTAGTCGGAATCGTCGGTCTATAGAAGCAGACTGTAAGCTATGCAAGCCTTCCTGAATACTAAACCTCTCTATCGCTTGGTAGTTGATTCATTCATTGTTCATCATCTGAATTCGCAATTGCATTAGCGACCCTGTTGTCAAAGACCATTCTCGAATGTTGTGATCACTCATGTGGCTTATTGCATTATTTCCTCATTCATCTTGCCTCTTGTCATTCTACAAATTCTCCGAACCGTTCGGACTCTTGATCAAAAATTTATTTGGTGCTATCTTGCTTTCATGATTATAACGCTCATAGTTTCTTAATTTTTCTGGTGCATACTACTGGAGTTGATGATTTATTAAATGCCCAGCCGCATGAGAAGATTAAGAAGTAAAGTTAAATCTTTGTGGTTAAGTTTAACAATAACAAGTGTACGAAAATTGGTTGTGGCAATTGAGAAAAAAAGCATTAAAAAAGCGGAAAGGAATATAATTCTTCCTCACTTCTTCCTCATCTATCTGTCACAATCTTTCATTTCTTGCTTTTCCTATTTCCCGTCACCAATCTTGCCACTCACTTAGTTCTCTTCTTCATTATTTTTATCACTGCTGCTTTCCCCTCCATCTGAACAATTTTTTCATCTTCAGTAATCTTCACATAGCCCAATATGAACTCATAGCAATCCCAAAAATAAAAGTAAATCAAAGCAATTAAGAGAAACCTCTATATTGTCTTTATACTGCTTGTGTTTCAACGTGTCCACAATTGGAAAATGACATAAAAGCTAATACAGTGTTCCGCTATTGTATCACGAAAGAGGCACGACGCATTAGTAGATGCAGAGTAATTTTTTCCTCACAAAAGAAGTTGCAAAACGAAGACTTATTGGGAAAACAAAGCAAGAATAAAATACAACAGTATTTTCAGCCGGGCTGTAATGCATGCATGGAATACTTTGGGTGACAATGATGATAACTTAAAACTCAGGAGTGAAGTATAAAAATTTGGCAAATCTTGTCAGGTTGAGAGCCTGAGGGAAAGTGGCATTTGAATTTTCGAATGAAAGAAAGGACGGAAAGAAATCCAAATCCTGAGAGACACACCAATATAATACATTAGAAATAAAGTGGGTAGGAGAAGTAAAAAGGACAGGGAATCAGATATACACGTCTGGGCTGATAATGGCAAGTAACACGTAAAAGTATAAGAATTTCAGTAAAACCAGGAGCAGAAGAAACATTTCTCTCTCCTGAGTGTCCTGAGTCGAGTTTTCCGAAGTGGATTGAGGGAATACTTGCCAAAAAATTCTTCCAGCGAGTCGTCGTAGTCGTGAACGACATTTCGTAAAAAAGTCTCTGGAGTCCAACGGTATGCATTTCATTTGATATTCTCTTCTCGACTGGGCAATTTGCTTCTTTTTCTCCCCTCTTGAAGTAATGGGAAGCGACAGTATAGAATAGGAAATTCTTCTATTTGTGAGAATCAACATTTTGATGATACATCCTACCAGCCAAGTTTCTCTCTATCGTCTATTACTCTAAAGTAATGCTTTGTTACCCACCATCACTTCAGCTACTCCTGTGTGGTTTGGTTGTGGGAGCTTTTTAGTTAGTTATAATACCACTTGCCTATCATCATTTCCATCGCTTTTCTTTCATTCCTCTCCAGCCTCACAATTGAGTGAGACTGTCTCCAGTCAATTCTCACTTCTCTTTCTTCAGCCTCGATGAATACAATAAGCTGACGCTTTCAATCTTCTCATATCGCTTATTCCATTTGAAATATATTCCCCTTGGCACAGCCTACCATGGACATGATTCCTATCTTACAAAATCCAATCCAACTTCGCTCTACCCACACGCTTCAAATCAGCATGAAAATAACCACAATAAAATAAATAACTCCTCCAAACCTTCTGCATTTCCAAAAAAATCCTAAATTCGGAAGAAACAGCTTTTCCTCTAGTTAATAACTCTAATCGTAAGTTATTTCGACAGTTTGTGTTTGTGACTGCTAAAGACGCTATTACGCTTTCAGTAATCCCGTCCGAAGGAATTTTAAGAATAATATGTAATTGTAGCAAAGTAGCCTTTACTTGAATTTCTTACCTGTAATATGTTCTATATTCAGTGACGCTATTCAAGGGGCCTCTACATTTCTGCTGAACAAATAGAATATTTTTAGACAAAAAAAAAGTTCTGGTCAAATAACCCAAATGTTATATTTAAAAGATCATTATTCATATTTAGATTGATGAATTCTTCATTCACATCATAAGTTTAAATGCAACTTGATCGTGGGATTAGTTAGGGATTTAAAATTGGTTTTTGTGATATTTACACTAACCTTATGGTCTTGCATCTCTTGTTTGAAGAGACTGAAGAAAAGGTGCACCCAAAACATCATTAGGACTTCCCATAAGTTTCTGTTCGAGAATAAATGACAATGTGAGTGGCACTCTCTCTCACTCAACTGACCAGAACGAAAGGTATAATTGCCGGATCATCTTGCACTGTTAATTCATTTCTCGTTCATGCCGGAAGATGATCCGGATTCATTAATCTTACCTACAGTCCAACTTCTTTTTTTGCTCAATAACCCGGTTATTATCATGCTTTTATTTTTTCTGCTTATTCGGTGTCGCTACCATTAACCTACACATTGTGTATTGTGAAGTGAAAGGTTAGGGCTCAGACTTAGTTCAGGGATTGTACTCTTGTCGTTGGTACTTAAAACATGACCCTCCGCTGTGCTTAAATTCAAATATTGTTAAATAATACACAATAGAAAAATAACGATTTACCATCAATTTAAAATCCATTAAATCTGAATTCATGGTAGATTCTAAAAGAAATCTGTGGTATAAGTCCTTCCCTGCAACCTTTATGAAAAAGGCTACCCAAATAAGCAGGTAAAATTAAGCTTCCCTAATCTTATATAATTTATCCATTCTCGAAGGATAGATTTTCATGACTCTTTCATGATAGTAATCACTCTTGATTGTTTTAAGCGTTAGTGACGACAGTGTTGAGTTCTATAAAGCAAAACTTATGTCAGATCTCACACTCCCAACTGTATCAACAAAGGATGTTGTGATTTTCCTGGAATTTCGGAGCGACGCTAAATGAGAATAATGTTTACAACAACTCGTCGAAGTTCGAACATAACAACCTTTGTACTTGATGACGCAGCATTTTTGCAATCAAGGTGAAGGGATTCATAAGTTATAAATGTAGAATGCAGCCACAGGTACTGCGGTCACATCTTGAGAAAGACGTCCCCAGTCGCAATATATTGTCACCCAGCTGCTTCTGATATCTATAAACAGGAAGTTAAAGGTTTTAGTAAGTCTTGAACATTCATTGTCTTCATGTCATCGATATCGATGAAAGACGAAGTTTCACCAAAACACAAACTTTGATGCTTTGTCCAGAGATCACCCTGAATGAAAAGATTTGTGGGATTTTAAACCGCAAACTGTCATCACAAGATACAAATTGAGTGACTGTCGAAAACTGAGCATCATTTCTGTTGCTCCAAGTTTTTCTGTGAAATTCTTTCCAACTTATTCTTTGGGAAAATTATTTGAACCTTGAGTTAGTATCAAAGCCATAAAAATCACGAAGCAGAACGTGAGAAAAATGAAAAATCCTGGAATTCTGTGACTATCCCTGAACACGAGAGCCATTAATTAATACCCTTAAAGACTGCCAGAGTTCTCCGCTTGTTGAAATCGGAATCGTAAAAAGTAGAATGTCATATCAGGGGATAATATTAAATTATGGTCTCAACTAAATGTCAGGGGTGGTGGTTGGAGTGAACTCAGGGTAAGTAATAAGTGGAGTAGAAACTTACACTTGCTCTGTAAGCCTTTGCCAAATCAAAACCTTTATATCGGGGCGAAAGAAGTCTGATGATTTTGACGACTCCAGCGTTTTACTATAATTAAATGGATCCGCTTCCTTGGGTAAGACCAAAGTGGTTTTATGAATCACAGGACAAATAATTTTGCGGAGAGACGGAAAGAAAGGGGAACGCGGGGCTCGACTTTCCTATATATCACAAATTGTAGTAAGAATGCATGTACGAAGTAGTCGGTTTCATAGGCCGTGACAAATTAAATTTGCCTTGAAAAGATGAAACCAAAGGGGATGAGGACAAATCCAATAGGAATGCATTCATTCATTTCATTCAGTCTATTCAGATTCATGTTGAAATGACTCCTCTCCTTCATCAATCCATCTATCTTGCTCCAATTTCCTCTGTGATTCGTATTCATACTTTGATTTGCAAATTTAAACTTTAAATCCCTTGTGTACTAAAGATCTTTCATCTTTCAAATTGTCGCATGTCAAACAGAGGGAGAAAGACCAAAGGGTTCGATGAGCAGGAGACATTCAACCAACTAAATCATCAATCTGTTTGACTTTCCCCACATTCTTTATAACATTTTTACATCCTTAGAGCTCCCTACAGCTTCACAAACTAATGAATAACCTCCACACACAAGAGTGAATCATATGAAGATATACAAGCAAACGTACCACCAACTCATCGTCTACTAACAAACTACCCATCATTTGCTGTGGTAAATGGTTTGTCTAAAAATCCTTCTCGGTCTTTAAATCCCATTTGAAAGTGCTTAAAACAAGAAAAAGATAAAAGAAAACTTTTAAATCGATTACACTGCGGGTGGCACCCGAGTATTTTACATATTTTCCAGGGAAAGTTCCGTAAGCAGACAATAAGGGAGTTTTCACTTCACCACTTGAATTAAGAATTGATTGTCATCATGATTGTGTAACCACAAAAGTTAATACCATACGATCATCATAATTCACGTATATTTCGTGTATAACATTTCCCAACTTCCCCAAGTCTTTCTCTAACGACGATAGTGAAAGAAAGGAGAGATTTTTCCAAAGCATTAAGTTCATGTCACTCCATTTTTGTCTAATTAAGACAGGAGAAAGAAGCTTTGTATTCATGCATCAAAGAGCATCCAACTCGGTGCATTAAAGCAAGCTCCTTTCTCCTATTTACTATTGCCTCTTCATCTTTCCCAAGCTTCTAATGCAGTCTTTTATGCCTATTCCATACACATAGAATGGGTATAATGATTTCACCAGTAGTTTTAAATACGAATACTTTTCTTCTTCCAGTGATTTCATTTATTATTACCTATTTCACTGCTCTCACTCTCGAAGCACAGCGTACTCTTCGTATCATTTACCGTCTTATCGATATATCTTTACATGCAAGAGTGCTTAAGTTAGCGATTCATTTTCTACTGTCATCTTTATCAATCTGATTTACTTTTATCGTTTTCCTAACTTTTAGTTTCACTCAAATCATCCAATATATTGAAATGTCAATATGTACTATGTTCATGTTGTGTGTTGAAGAAGTTAGGAAGCAACCTGAGACGGGACTAGTGAGGCCACCTGATGTGAATAGTCGAGAGGTATGCTTCCATCAAGTGAGAAACGCGCGGTCTGCTTGAACACAATCACTCCATGTGCTAAGCACGGTTTATTCAAGAAGCAGCATAAATATCTTTAATTTTGAAATCGTTGGTGCTGCTTTAGAACATATACGTACTGTTGGAGGATTTAAGCTCCAGCTGCATCTAAGATGCGTATAGAAAAGTGCTACTTTTGTTCCTCCCCTGTTTACCCAGGACATGGAATCCAGTTTGTCAGAAATGACTCCAAGGTTGGTGTGCCTTCGTTCCTTACTGAAACTGTTTACCATGCAATGCGACATTCAAACATTAACTTTCGTTATTGCAGATATTCAAGTTTTGCCGATCAAAATGCCACAACGCATTTAAGAAGAAGAAGAACCCAAGGAAAGTACGATGGACGAAGGCATTCCGTAAAGCGGCTGGCAAAGAGTTGGCTGTAGATCCCTCGTTCGAATTCGAAAAGAGAAGGAACGTTCCCGTTAAATATGATCGCGAGTTATGGCAGAAGACAGGTAATGAATTTAAATAATGACTAATGACTCCTGAAGGCTGGAATTGAAATATGTGGCATATGGTATAATATTACTAATATGAATTATGAATCATGATTAATTTTCAGTTGACGCAATGAAGAAAGTCGAAGGAATCAGACAGAAACGAAGTGGGAGGTTTATCATTCAGAGGCTGAAGAAAGCAAAACAAATCGATAAGGAAAAGGATGTGAAGGAAGTGCAAAGAAATCTGTCTTTCATCAGATCTCCAGCTGCAGGATTGGTTAAAGCCCAGCAACAACGGATTGTCGAGGAGATTCACGAATCTGATGATGAAATGCTTGTCGCAGAGGAAAATTAACTGTATTTGTACTATTACTCTTTACTAAGTTAGTATACATCTCTATCTTACACAATTTTATGCATATGTAAGGCTATTTTCTTTTATATAAATTGTGTTCGTTTCGCACAGAATGACTAAAACTCGCGGATTTATGTTACATCAGTCTTCTTTAAATGTTACACGCGTAACGATGTTATCCAGTTTATTGTAGTAAATAAAATCACGCTAAAATTACTACACGTAAAGTAGACGAAGTTGTTCACAAGTCCATTGGAAATAGTGGTGATAAGGTGCTTCCAGCTTTAAATGTTTCCCTTTTCCAAAGAAATTCCTTACTGTGTAAGAATGCAGGTGTATATGCGGTGGAACTTTAATACTGTCTTCCGGAGTTAGTAGATTCAAAGTTTTTAGCAACGGCATCGACAGTTCCTAGTTCATAATTTGATTAGTTAAACTTCGTGTGAATTATTGAATTCCACAAAAAACTATTATTTATGTTATAGTATTATACTAACCTGGTCGGAAGAATGCGGCAAAGCATGAGAAGGGTCAATTTTGGTCGGCACGCCCATAACACTTCTTACTCGGCATGAGAACATATGATCTCCCAGAATTGGAACAACTAAATCAGCACAATAAACCCGGAGGAAATTGTACTTAACGTTGCTTGTTTGAATTTCCAAAAGCGCTGTATCATGCAAGCCTTTCCCCAATGTTTCAAGATAAACTCTGATTGGCACTATCTCCTTCCTCTTAACCATATTCTTTCCGATTTCCCGTTCAATAAGTGGCTGAAAAGATCAATCAAAACAATTCTCATAGGCTCCACAACAATCGCACCTAACTATATACCTCTCAGTTAATTGCAAACGCATCTGCTACCTGTCTAATGTCACTCAAAGGACTGGACTTCATCCAAATGCCCACTCGTTCCCTGAACGAGGCCTTTTCTGAATGAGGAGTGTATTTGGTGATGACATGATATCGGTAAACAGGGTTTTCTTGAGTCGTGGCCCTGGAGAGATGAAGCTTAGTCTGGAATTTCTCTGCTGCTTTGTCGTCAGTTGCGAAAACAGCTAACCCAGAAGACATTCTAACCCACCAAACGCAAAGTTAATATTATTATGCTCGATTAAGATTAAAATTGACTTAATTTTTTAAATATTCATCCTTACTTCTCAGTGCTTTTGACTAGAGCAAGATTTGGTTGATTTAAAGCATTCCTCAGGATTGGAACTGCATCCTGTAGCGTGTACTGTGTGGATCCGATTCCTCGTAAGTGAATCTTGTCCTGAATGCTTCCCCTCGACCTGTCCTTGTTCGGGAAATTAAGTACTCCCACTCCGAAAGGTTTATTGATGACTACTAGTCCATCTACACATTCAAAACAACAGCAAGTGAGTAAAATACAGACGAACAATAACTATTAACGATTCTTTTTTTATTTCAAAGTACAGTCGTGATGATACCTGAGTTGTGTACTATGCACTGGAGAAGAGTTTCCACAAATTCCTTTTTCGACTTCCAAGGGAAGAGTCTCTGGTATGGATGTTGACTGCCAAACAAAGCCTCCTGACCTGTTTCATCTCCGACCTTACGATCAGTTTCATACGCACTCTTCGGCGTCAACAACGGCGCACTACTGCTGAAGTAATTCGATGTTCGACAATGCGCCGATTGTAACCCAGACTCTACTCGTTGGCTAAAGACGTAAGTACACCATTTTCGAAACATTTTACTCAAATAGCTAACTCACAAACCAATACAGTTACAAAAGTTTTCCCGACTATTGCACGTCTTCCTACAACTTCCTTCGACGTGCCGTGTAGCAAAGACAAGAAACCTTTCAAAATGAAATGAACGTCGTTAATTCATCGCGTGTTTTTATAACGAGTAACTATACTACATACGGCGTACGTGTTGGATGAGACTTCCCGGCTGCCGGCATCATAACAAAACAAGTCGATCGGGTCGAGATCTCGAGTTGCTGTTGCTTACTATACTGACAGTCACGAGTTGAAGGTGAGACGAACAAGTGTCACATCTGTCAAGATCATCTCCTATTGCCGCATAATCACCCAATTCACCTCTCTGAACCTCAGAAATGGTAAACTAATTAGATTTTTTATTTAATTCATAATATTACTGTGCGAATATAGTCATTTGTACGTCACATTGTAGTTTGTAGTTTTGTAGTGTAGTGGACTGCATGGATAAATGATGGAATTTAGAATTTATAAGTACGTAGATTATAGTAGTGTAAATAGTTAATTTTGACATCTAACTTGACGAATGATCAGCCACTGAATCGGGAGGAGGAGGAGATAAATTCGGGGATTTGGCTGTTCGGAGTGATGCGAGGGGCGAAGAAGCCGCGGTGCAGCCACGGGGATCTCACGCTTCCCCTCAGCAGCAAGGAGATCTACGCTCAGCCGTGTTTCTTGTGCCACATCTTCTGCAACTGCAACACCACGAAAAACTATCCTGACGTTCTGGTCAGGACTCTCGACTTCAAAACCGTCCGACTTGGAGGGTATGTCGTCAGTGGATCTTGGACGCTTCAAGTATCCCTGAGGCAGAAGTTGCTACAAATGGAAAAGTCGAACAAAGAAAAGACTGACAATGAGACACTAGGAAAGGGGCCGGCAAAACCGTTGAATGGGCTTTCTAAAGTGAAGCGCAACGGCCTAAATGGAATACAAAATCTTGCCTGCATGAACTTGAATGACAAGAATTGTAAGCCCCAGGATGAAGAAGCTGTTCCGTTAGCTGAAATATTTCAGTGGAATAGTGAAGTCGTGGATCTCAGAAATGAAGATGGAACTCCGAATTTGGCCGTGACTTCGGAAATTTTGGATATCTGTCAGCAGTACTTGGCACAGCATTTGGATGACGTATGAACTTTTTATTAAACTGACTTAGAATTGTCAAGCATTCCAATTCCCGTGTGAGAAGTGACGTGTTTAATAAACAGGTAGACGAGATTGTAAATGCTGAAGTCCGAGCTGTTAAATTCTTCAACACTGCATTAGAATTTCGACCGAAACCCGGACCAGTAAAATATTACGCTTATGAAGATTGGGAGGAAGATCTCTTTGACGTAGATGGAGGGGTATTATCTGATTTGTGGCAAGCTGTGAGTGTTCTGTTTTCTGTTACGTGACATATGTGGTGTGTCCAACTACTAACTACTTCAACATTTATTGAGCTATGCCCATTTCAATTCGTTACAGGCTCAACGAGAATTGAGGATACCAGATATGACATTTGCACTTGACAAGTGGTTCGCCTTGTTTCGAGGAAGACCTGCTGATGATACATTCGGTCGAGCTTTGTACAATATCTTACCAGTTAACCCTGAAGACCGAGAGATTTTATACGTGTACAGTTACTCCAACAGTGATTGTACACCTGATCCTGTTGATACATGCGTGGAATATGAAGATTTTTACGATAGGCAGTGGGTCAACATACGGTTTCAAAGTAAGCATGGCTTACCCGAACGTTATCAAACAGTTTATCATGAGCATCACAAGTTCCCTAGACGTTATCAGTGGAAACGAGGAGCAATAGCTGGATATGATCAAGAACCCGGTCACGTGAATTACTACATACAGAATTCTCAAGAAGAATGGGAACCTCTTGCTAAGTTTCCAATAATCAAAGGGTCGGATAGAATGAAGAAGAAGTTATACTCATAAAGCGACATTTTTTGGCATTAATTAGCTGTATAAATAATTGACAGTCTAGAATTTATAGCCTATTTTAAGGACTGACTAATGACTGTAGCATGGTTTAAATGTAGTACGGGAGTCGATGATAAATACAAATAGTTCGTTACAATGTCATCATTTGTCCACGTCTTTCGATAGTCCTCCGTGAATTAGCATTCATATTATTACGCAAAAATCCGTCTCGCAAGCTGTTCATAACAATATTGTCGTATTATTATTCATTTCACATTAATTAGCTGCATAACATGTCTTAATTAATCTTCACACGATTAAACAAACATTCCATCTATATATTTCTCTATGTTAAATGTTTTGCAGAATCGACAACGATAATTTGGTATGGAAAATGCAAGGGATGACAACGTCATCTACATAAAAGTAGCCGCATTAGTTGTCGGTAAGTAACATCTCTTTAATTAATCTACATTTACACGACTACCTTCCCTAGTTCAACTACTTGAATTCGTAGATAGAGTATCGAATCCAAAATTCAAATGGTCAGATAGTAAATATACAAAAAGTAATAATTACATGAGAGTAATCGCAGACTGAACCTGAGCAGACTTTGTATACGAAGATAACCTTATCTTTATCACGAAGTATCACCATATCAATTCGAATCAGAATAGAAGTCAGTCGCGTTTTCAATGGCATTCTTCGGAGTCAGATTGAATATTG
>JAQGBV010002574.1:0-11200 GCA_034698685.1 Isotomurus pseudopalustris | reverse complement strand
TGGAGGGTCACGACTTTCTTATATGGCCAATGGTAGTTCACAGTGTAAAGTTACACGGAGGAATGATGAGCGTGGTTAAATTTTTAATTGAGTTTTGAGAAACAAGCCTTAAGTTTTTGTCGAATGTTCACGGATTCCGTGGAGTCCATGGGTAAATTTAATTTCTAAGATTATCCGTAGATAAGATTTAGTTTCGTGATAAAGCACAAGTGAAGTTGAAGATGTCTGATCTGACCAGGACTAGAAATTGGACTGATAGAATGATCTAATTTTTCAAGAAAGTTTCCTACGATTCGTTTTGAAGGTAGGGAGTTTTATGGTGTTTCGTAGCTATCATCAGCTATTGCTTGGGTACTGAGGTCATGTCAAGGGACATTGGAAGATGCAGCAGGAAGAAAAAGAAGGTCCGGTTTGGGAGATTTTTATTACCTCCAGAGAGGAAGGCCGAATGGGTGCAATAAAGCTTAAGGAGTGCATGTATTAAATATTACATACTTAACATGGATGAAAACAGAGTTGTATTCTTAGCAGGCAATAATCATTAGTTATCTTTGAGCGTAAAGTGTTTACGACAACGTGTCCAAATATAGGGAGCATTTGAGTACAAACAATAAACACAAGTGTCCTTCATGGTAGCTTTGTCTGTCTATACTCATTATGGATGACCCGAATGGAAACCATATATTATTATTATTGTTATTGAAATAAGTTGGTTCGTGTAAGTACGCATTTATGAGTCGACTGCTGAACTTAACTTTGAACCGAATCATTTCCACCTTTGCATATTTGGAAACTAGTAAACATAAAAGTCTTACCTTTTGAGCTTGATTATAGGTCTGCAGGGGTAAAGTAAATCACAACCAAGTTTACAACTCAAGTTTTTCCGATGTATGTCAAATATACATGTAAACTCTTTTATATTGTTAATCTTATTGCACTTCAAATAAAATTATATGTAACGTCATTTTGTAGCACTAACCAGTGATTTTAAGGTAATCAAATATTTATTTCTTCACTGTTCCACAATAAATATTATTTATGATTAATACAGTTGTATTGTATAGTTGACTAGATGCATATTGTATTACGACCAGATAATTAGAGTAATCATTACGCACTCTTAAATGACTTAATTGGGAACGACACAAGATCAATTTTACTTTATATTATTTCTAATAAGCGTAATTACACAATTACAGCAATTATTGTACTTTAAAATGAACAAAGTGTGTCGAAAATAAATATTATTTTAGTACCGCCATAATTTACTCTCGTAGCTACTGTGCTTGTACTTGAAAAAGTGTTTAACATTGGAGGATTTTAAAAAGGCTCATATTGTGCAATAGGGATTATAGGATGAAGAATATAGAGGCTGAGCTTAGCAGGGGATAATCCCTAAGCCTTGACGAGGAGATGTAAAAACTTAACGTGCAACTACACACTACTCTACTCGCCTTCCATCATCATCCATCGCATCGGTGTCGTTTAGCTGTGCTAGGTTACCTTATGTATTCCACCAATCTCTTCTGGATGAATGTGATACTCTTCTTTGCCTTAATACTTGTTTTCTGTACTGAAAAAGTCTCACAGTTTTGTTCCTAAGTCATCGTTCGGCATTTTATTGCTACACAGACTAAATAGCTGCATAACATGGGCTCGCTGTACTGAATCCAAGGTCCATGTCATCCACGAAAACAGATGGACAGACCCACACACATTCATACACATCACATATCACATCTGCCATTCACGCAGTGAAAAATATTTAGCTCCATGTGGTGCATAAACTACAATTGAAGTTTTATGGGGTCAAAACATAAAATGAATGAGCAAAAATGTGTCTGCGAATGTATATAAAGATGTATATAAAGCTTCCAGAAAGAATTTCGCAATAACCAATAAAATTCACAAATACCGAAAGAACGTAGTAGAGTTGGTTTGCAAAATTAAACAGAAGGAACAAGGGATGAATGAATGTTTAAGGGATGAATACAAGCAGAAACTCACCTAGGAGAGTAAAAGGATAGAAGTGTACGCACAGGAACAGCAACATAACATTGGGAAAGAAGGGGATGATCATAATGATTTACAACGTGCAATAAAAGTCACGAGCTTCCTTTTGTGTTTGCATTCTTGTAGAAAAGCGTATGCTTTACCGAAACATTTACACGGCTCTCCAAATAACTTCTTCTCTAACCCTTTTATGACCCAATTGAATCCCAATAAAATCTCAAGGTAGCTCTTGTCTATTGCACAATAAACTCGGTCTTTTGGAGTATTTTCAATTCAATCTACACGGAAAATTCCACTCTTGAAGGGTTAAGAAGTCCTTCATACAGAAATTCATTATTGTTTAAAGTCTTCAAAGATTTGTTTGAACTGTTTGAAAGTTTACCACCCGGCAACCTTGCGTAATTACAATTGAAGTATAAATTTTAGTAATACTTAATACAAAGTAAGAAGTGAGGAAAGGAAGGAAGGAATTTCATATCCATTTGAAGGCATACTCATTGTTATTATTGGTCTTAACATTTAACCCGAATTCGGGAGAAGGAGAGAAATACCCGGATTTTGAGCTCATCATAATCCTACTGTTTAATTTGTGTTGTGCTTGTGGCTGTTGTTCTTGGCTTAGTTGTTGAGTGACAGTAGGATTATTATTAGCGGTTGAGGTGTTGGTGCTATTAGGGACTAGTAGAGAGGACCCTAAGTTACCCGGCATTCCACCACTGCCACAGCTACCCGCATCTTTCTTAGCCTTCATTCTCCTATTCTGGAACCAAATCTTGATCTGTCTCTCTGTCAATTCGAGAATGGACGCAATCTCAACTCTCCTCCGGCGTGTCAAGTACTTATTGAAGTGGAATTCCTTCTCAAGCTCCAATGTCTGGGACCGTGAATATGTCTGTCGGGTCCGTTTCGGGCTTTTCGGTGACCGACTACATGGAGAATCTTGGTTTGTAATTCCTGAAAGCAAGAAAAATCAAAGGAGATTTACATCTTTCGTTCCTCTGTCTGCAGTTTACATCTTCCCACATTATTACACCCATCGTACAGGATTTAACGTGTGTGTGTGTGGTATGTGTGTGTGTTCTTAAGATTTAGACTTGACTATGTGTAAACTACCCAGTGGAAAGGAAGGAAAGACTAGGTCAGTAAAACACTCAAACACGTACAAACAGGTGGACGGAAGAGTCAAAATACAATACGATTTATGGGGCTGGAAAAGAAAAAGTAGAAGAGAGTGAGAGACTGGACAAATAATCCACACGAAGAAGGAAAGTACTCTGTGGCTACTACTCCTTCTTCTACTCCATACCGTCTTGATTTATGGCCATAACAGTAACACAAACTATTACATAGCGCATAGCACCCTACCCTCTCTCATGTCTTTCTTGTATCATCATCAGAGTATCCCACACACTTTCATCCGGTCCTACCTTTATTGCTGCTATTACATTGCTATCTCACTCACTGAGGTATCTTCTGGGGAGAATTTCTTACTTCATTTACAATTCACATAGGTTATTTCTAATTTCAGGTGATTTTAATTGAATTCTTAGCACAGAAATAACATTCTTAGCGTTAGGTTTCCGTCATAAATCATTCTGTAGATTTTACAGCAGACTAGCTGCTTGATTTCTGAATATAGTAACTGTGCTGTTGTTGTTGGATAATTTGGATTTAATTTAGGTGCATTATATAACGCATCAACGAACGATCCCTCAGCAGTCTTGCTTATGCACGTATATGATTGTTGGTTCATCTTCTAAAGCATTTTCTTGCGGTGAAGTTGACGCATAAGATGTGATGCGAAATGTAATAGCAGACCCCATAGGATGAGACTCAGGTAGGGCTCCACGTGCTATGAATAATTAATGGCCTATCTGACATGGAAAACTCACTGGACAACTACTCACAGAAGCATATCACCATGCATGGGGGATGATAGGGTTGTCTCGGCTCTCCAAAGGGTCTCTCATTCTACTCTATTATTGTCTTACCGTAAGTGCCTTTACGGATCCAGGCAGGGAAGTCTTCTCCATGCTGGAGCAAGGTGTGAGTGCTCCGGTCTCTTGCTCCTGGAGAACAACTCTTGGCTGCTCCTACTCCTTCTGATCCAGGTGACATCATTAGAGGCTCTGGACTTCTATCCAATCGTACTTGCACTTCATCTCTTATGAGGAATCTCTCTAAGCCACTCGGGTGAAGTGGAGAAGCGGAAATGCGAGGATAATTAGCTTCTCTCTGAAGAGAGTTAGACGTAGGAGTGTTGTTTGTTGGGAAGTCTGTGGAAGAGGAACTGATTGAAGATGGACGACTGTCAGGCACTACTGAATCGGGTACTACGGGAGTCCCGGGTATTTGTCGCTTTCTTTGAGTAATCAAAGTCTCTGAGGGACACACACCTGTTGGGTGAAAGTATTTTAGCTTGTTTGAGTACAGAAACATCATAAAGGTTTCGATTTTATTGTGTGCTGCTAAATGTTCTTTCTTAAGCATTCCTGCCAATAATTAAAAGAATTATCTCGCACACCTACACACACGTTCACTGTCTGACCTTTGACATTGCTTCATCAATAACATAACTCAATTACAGTCATATGAGCTACGTGTGGCTGATGAGGATAAACTGTAATTACAGGACAACCCCATTTTCGTATGTATACAAAATGAAAATATTCCTTACCTTGTTCAAGGGGCGAAGATGTAATAGGCGAAATGAATCCACAAGTTTCAAGAGGACTGTTACTTTCATGTCCACCCCCACTACACCCCAGAATAGAAGAGTACGGGGATAAATGATGATGATTTGGGTGCACTCCGTTTTGATGAAAGTAATTTGCTTGAAAGTTTTGAAAGTCATAAGGCAATTGGTAATTGGAAACAGGGGTGGATGTAATTGTGTTACTATTGTTGTAAGAAGGAGGTGTAATTGTTCCGGGGTAAGGTGAGTAATTACTGTTGTTAGATGAAGATTGAGGTGACGTACTAATTGGAGGTACTGAATGGCCATAATTTGGCCAGGTGAATGGTTGGCGATGATGGTGTTCGTAAGCTGCGCACATCGTTAGTCCACTCGAATTATATCTGTGTTGAGTTGGGCAAAAGAGCTAATTTCATTGAGAAATAAGCTGTAACTTTGTAATTTGGGTATTCTGATGAGTGAATACTTTTAGATTTGCGTTAATTGGGCTGTTTTGTGAGATGATGAATACGGGTTGCGTGTGCGTGTGTGTGAGTCCGTTGAGGTCCAAGGCTTGAATGTCACCCTGACACTTTGGTTAGTCTTTTAGGTGTGATTGGAACTTAGTGGAGTAAACGGAAAGACCGAAATTCGGATGATGATCGGGAGAATGAAAAAGAAGGGTCGTCCCTTTGGCCAACTGTCTCATTGTCTCCAGGGGGTGAATCATTTCGCAGGGATTAACTTTCACAATGCCCGACTGCTTTTGTTCCCTTCTATTATCTGTTTGACCGACCCGTGTCCCCCTTCTCCAATGGTTAAATATGTTGCCTAAATTTGGATCTGTTTTGTTACAGTCTCACAATCTTGCTACATCCTCATCTGCATTCTCTAACAAAAATAAAATAAGCCAAGATTAAAGTATTCTCTGTAATTTCACAAATTGACTAAATTCCAATCGAACATATATGATGTAAAAACTTACGCTACAAAAATACAACTTAAACAATCCAACAAAAATTAAACATAATAAGAATAACTACAAATTGTGAACTTGCTGCAGCTGCTTGAATTTCAGGACGTTTTGAAACTAAGCCGGTAACATGCACACAAATTAATGAACCCTGGGATTCACAATATGTTCATCCTTCACAAAAGGAAAAATTCGAGATCCACATACATACACAGACTCATTTTTATTCAGAGAGAGATAGCCACATTGCAGTTTTAGGATTCATTCAATCATTCATGAAGAAGTTTAGTCTTAGCAGCCAGTATTGGTTGACTATGCATTATTGCTTTCTATTAGACATGTGGATTGGATACATCGAATGGATATGGTGAGATTGAAGTTGCTAATGACTTTGTTGGCTCCTCTTTCTGCTACTTTCAACTGGAATCTTGATCCAATGTACGCATCCTATTCTCCTGTATTTAATGCACATTGCACACACGACTGTGCCTTGTTTACCGGGTATCATTCATTATATTTTTGATACTCCCGAGACCCTGTTGTGTGAAGTGTAGCGCTGTGTGGCTTCACGAAGTGATCACAACTAGTCGAGTCGTACGATGGCCTTTTTCCCGCACATAACAATCCTATACCAATAGTTTCAATAAAGAGTATGTAGTAAGTAGTATTGTCGTAACTGATGGGGATCATCATCATGAAAGAATGAAGGAAAAGTCAGGAGAGCGATACTCTTTCTCCTCTCCCATCCGGCATGTAAAGATGGATGGAGGAAGCAGAACAAGATTGATGGGTCATTCTGATGGTACATGAAATATGGACTCTTTGATTGACAGCAGAAATAATAATTACTCTGGTTTTCCCTTATCAAACTACTGTCCTGAAAATGTTCTTGAGTAAAAGTTAAATAAGTACAATTTGTTCAAAATTGAATACTTTCCAAAAGCATTTTTCATAAGGGCTTAATGTTTAATTTCAATGAACCATGATACACTTGTGCGCTCGTGTGACGCTGGCATATTATGTAAATCAGATTTTGATATCGGTTTCGCACACACAGAAATACATTTTGAAACCTTTGATGGGGGCGTGTCACTAGCAAGACTTGTGTAGTTGGTTTTGTGTTGTGTGACGATAATAAAAAGGAAATAGAATTTTTCATGTAATATTGGTTTAGGCTTTCGGACAAGGAGATTGGAATATTGCTGCGTGTGATTGTTAAGTGATTGTTACATTTTTCTGTGAGGGAAGCCGCAAAAGGAAATGAATTGAATAAAGTTTATACACATGATGTGTGTTGTTGGGCTATTATTGGGAGATTGATTAATTGACACTGGGTGTGTTCTGTTCATAGGATGACTGAGCGAGAGTGTGCAAGTCGCTTTTTGATTCCCCATCTCATGAATTGCAGAAGGTAGTAGCAGTGGTATAGATAAAACGAGAAGGTTTGACCGATCCATAAAATTAGATCGAATGCTAAACACTAAACAGTCAACTTATGTGTAAGCCATTGCGGTTGGTGAATAGGGCATAATTAATTGTGAGAATATGACATCTTAATTGTTCAGAAGCTGGGATTGCGAGAAGGATCCTTTAATTATGTATATGAGGGTTGGGCATTCGCTAATTCAATGAAATTAGGTTGCAGACGAGTTAATTAAAATGGGTACGATATGGGTGAACGAGTGCGTGAGAGATGGTAATTAGCTGTCTGTATGAAGAGTAGAGGAAGAAGATTTGACGAGAGGAGTGTGTGGGACTGACCTACACCATGGAGAACCGAATTGGGCCTGAATGTGTGTAAGTTCATGGTGAAGAAGAAACAGGCAGTAAGAGAAGAGTATAAGTAAGAGTGTGTGTGTAGTATAAGAGTTATGAGGGAATCCGAGTTGACGTAATGGTCCCATAACTATCACCATTCCACTAAATCCTTCTCCAGTCTGGATGTTCAGGGTGCAGATTGTTAAAAGTGTAACCGTATGCACATGTAGAGACTTCAGGTTAGTTATATTCAATCGTCACAAAGCAGTGACCTTTCGGCAGTTGTGAACATTTAATCACTGCAATTTTATGAATTAAATAATTTTAAAAAGCACTTCGTGCAAAATACTACAACCTTACGCGCTAAAATGCTTTCCTAGGTTTACCACTTTATTATAACTGACATGGTGAATAAGTAACTAAAGGTACTATCTTAAATGTTGCGGTGATATGTAGTTGGTATGTAAGGCATTGTTATTATATATAACAAAATAATATATGCTTCATTCCGAGGTATTCAAGATATCACCCAAAAAGTAGGTATTATTGTATATATACGTTCAACACGAAAAGTCTTTATCTTCACAGAAAGATGTTTACATTTTCAACTTGTAGGCACCCTGTACACATTTGAAGAGAGTAATGGGGTGCCGTTTACTGTATGACCTTCACTTATCTCCTTTATTACCTCACTTAAGATTATTTTATTACCCTATAAAACACACACCCCACCAACACCAACTTTTCTCCCCGAATAACATCTTCCTCAAGAACATTTAACTTACAATTCACATCTAATGAACAATTAGCACCCTTTTAAACACATCAAACCCTTCCAATCATGTTAAACATCGACATACACAACTCACAAATCTTTCTCCGACTTACAGCAACTTCTTTTTTATCCTGCAGAACTTCTTTTTCCCATTATCTCCAAGTATTATAATTTATACTGGACAAGCATTCCTACGCAAATATCCCGAGCCCTAGCTTTAAATCTGTTTGATAATCACTTTAATGCATGCGCAAACGAATTTATTTTATTATATTACAAATGTGCAATTGTCTCACTATCTTCTTTCATGCGAGACCCGACTCCCGACACATCACATTCTACACGATCATCCTATCCTTTCCATTATACTTAAAGATTTTCCAATTGTTGCCTACTTGTTTTGTTGAAAAAGATGAAGCTCTCTTCCAAACAAAAGTGCAAATCCATTGGGAGTGTAAAGTGGACACGTACGAGGTAGGGATGAGGATTGAAATTTTGAATGAAAACATCTTTAAGCCCTCTGGTCACCCTCAGTGGGCTGTAACCATACATAACACAACACACAAAATAATCATCTTAATGCCATCAGAGTTAATCCCTTTTCGACTATTCTGTCCAGCAGTATGCACTGATGCTATATTTTTATAATAGTTCTCATACAAGAATGACTCTTTTGGGAGAATGTTTGTAGGTTGTAGGGGTATTAAATTCGCAGCGAGACGGTGAAACACCCGGGTTTTAAGAAGAAAGACCCGGGTGTGTTGTTGTTCTACGTGTATTAAAGCATTTTGGTTTATTTCATATCCGAGGTTAGCTTGTCCTTTTAAGCTGGTCGGAGAGATTCTCTCGTATCTGGTGATGTTGGTGTGTGCCACTCACAAAAGAAATCTTTGTGCCTGGCTGGCTCCCTGAGTTGTTATCTTTGAGTTCTCGTCTCTCTACTCTCCACGCGAATGTTTGTTGTTCGAGAAGGAAAGAGAGATGGAAAGCACGGAGGAAAGGCTGAGGGAACAACCGGGTATTTTATCCACTCTCCCCGAGATTCATCAATCATCTCATCTGATCTATATTCTATTATTTCCCGTATAGAAAATCCATTAGCGAACTCGCATACTCAAATAGAGCTGGAGTTCTGGAGTAGAAAAGTATTAGACACTTTTCCTACTTGCTTCTCTACGCAAATCAACATCAAAACAATTCCATTTCACTCAAACGTACAAAAGGGCCAATCTCACTCTCCCCTCGATTTTCTATACAACTATACAAAGACTGTATGGATGATTCACTAAATGTGAAATGGAACCTCATGAATTTCTTATCCCAACATAATACTGTGATATAATCATTATTTTTATCGTTAGAGTACTGGAACATTTAGTGCCATAAACCTCAACGAGCCCGTAGTTGCATGAATTTTTATTGCAATTTCTGAAGTATTTGTATTTCTTCTTTCGACAGCTCAACAAGCGTCACAAATTTTAATTACTTCATTATTAAATCGAATGAAAAATGGATGTTTCCCAATAAGTCACGAATAGAAGGCTTAAAGAAGGTGTGCGATTAGGATGAGCCAGAAGGAAAGGAATAAGAGAAATATTGAGGCAAAAAGGTAACAACAATACAAGTATGTGGGAGGGAGTGAGCGTAACTCATAATAATAAATATATATGAATATGTTATTACACACGCTCAACCCAGTGGACCCTCCTTTCTTTATTTATTGACCAATAATCCTCTCACACATCATTTACATATTTCATGGGCATAATGTCTTCATCAAGTAGTTTAGTGGGTTTGTTATTGAGGAGGATTTTGTTTTTGTCAGAGGCATTTGTAAGGCTGTGTCCTGGTAGCCACTAAACTTCTGCCAGTCGTGGTAGGTATAAATGCTCCTTAATAGTCTATGCTGAATGACCCTACGCACTACAGACACACATGAAGATGATGGGAAAGAAAACGAGTGAATGTGACACTTGGTTGAGGCCTAATCTCTTTTGCAGAGCAAGAGACATTCTCGTATGAATTCATGTGAGAATCCCTTTGGACAATGTTTGTGCAGTTGTGTCCTGTCCTCCTGTCATTTTTAAGGGTGAAGAAGACCAATGGACGTAAATCATCTTCGTCACATAAACTCAGGGCATTGGTAAGCGCTGTGAGCCTTAATCGACACTTCGTGACACATCATATTTGAAATAGGACAATGATAATGTGTGTCTGTGATAGGATGAACTATAGTAAATGAATTTAGTGTCATGAAATCATCTTTCATTCTGATATTCGGAATGTATATTTTCTGTTTGACATGAATAGTGCTTTTAATTGTTGTTGTGTAAGTAAAGTATATAGTTCGAAAATATTCGGAGATAGCATGGTTTTTGAGGCAGTCCTACTTGCATTTATCCATACGATTCTGTAATTTTGAGGGCCCTGTACAAAATCGACTGTTACTGTGAGTGTACAAGTGTCAAGGCTTTATTACTTGAGTTTAAGGTCTTGTTGAGAATGACTTGACAGTCTTTTTGAGGTAACAGCAGAGGAAAGGGACACTTTGGACGCGTACATAGTACATAGTCCAAACTCATCTTAACGAGAGTTGTAGGAAAGAAGTTTAGAAGACGATTATGTTCAACTTAATAATGCTTGCCGACTCTCTGCAGTATCTGAAATCTTTGGACATGAATTTGTGTGATAGAGAAGAGTTTGGCTTGTTATTTTAAAAGACATTCTTTACGTGCTTTGCCTACTTCCTATAATAATGCAACTATTGGCTGCTACCTTAAGAATGAAGTCCTTTGCTCTCTTCAGCTCCTCCAGAGTTTGATTAATGACCAGTACGAAACGTCAACTGAAATTTGGAGCACATGCAATACTAATACAGAAATATATACACACATACACGTCTTCTTTTCTACCTTCTTAGAGGGTTTCTTAACTCATAACGCCGTGTCAATCAACTTCAATATATTCTGCAGGACGATTATTGATTTCTTGTCAATTTTTATCGATT